>JARVJN010008632.1:0-11437 GCA_031763805.1 Argolebias nigripinnis
CGCTAACAAATTGTTTAGGTCCGCTATTAGCGGATTAGCGCTTTAGTGCTCCCTAGCGGTCTGGCGCCCACCACTGCCAGTATCTATATAAATAAAAAAACTGCTACTTACTACTTGTACTACTATTCCTACTTTTTAGGTTTTTCACTGAACGCGGGTCTTCAGGGTACGGATCCCCGGCGATAAATGGGGGACTAGTACTGAGGTTAATTATTGGCCCTGTTGAATTGGGGTAACAGCAAAAGTTAAGGATTTGTGTACAACCAGTAAAATGTTCTTAGAGTTTTGTTAAAATATGTGCCGTTGTTCATGGGATATTTTCTTAACAGACACACAATATTATTTTGACCTGCAGTTTAACATAATTTTGACTTGAGAATTATGGTTGCACCATTAATAACCTAATCCACAAAATATAAATTAAGATTTAGATGGTTGAATGAACAAAAGCAAAATGCCATCTGTTGTGTAAAACAAAAAAAACAAAAAAACTTTGAATGGTTTATAAGTCATTGCTGTGAAATGCTTTTGTTATTTGACAGATGAAACCGTTGTCAAGAATATGAATTCAGTCTGAAAAAAAGCCTTTGTTTGGATAGTTTTTCAGACATCACCTCTTGAAAAAACTGGAAAAAAGAAATTGCAGCTGATTGTTCCCTCACGTCTTCCATCAACTCCACAAGGACGTTTGATGGAGGTGTCCCTTTCAGATTGACATAAAGTTTTCTTGGGTTTGTGTTTAAGAAAAACTGACAGAGGCCAAGAGGGCTCAGAGGAGAAAAAAAAAGAATTTAAAAACCACCAGTTCATGTAGGACTGTCTTTAAAAGTAAATGTCTCAGCTGAACGTTACAGCCTGTTTGAATTCAGGCTGAATTGGCCTAAATGGTTTTTTTTTTTTAAGTTCCAGCTTTAATTGTAACAAATCGAAAACCAGGAGCATTTTGTTAAGGTCACTTTTTGCTCTGCATTGTGCACTCGTGGATGCTGTTGTTTTGTGATGCAAATTACTGATGGTCTCTGAAGGCTTAAAGAGATATTTGTCTGGCACATCAGGAACAAACGTATTGGCTCCCACCAACACACACACACACACGGACTAATTGAAACACCACACACAGACTGTGCACAGAACGGAGGCTGGGTGGCGATGAGATGTCTGAACTGGCACAGGGATGGGGTCATGACCTCGACAGATTGGACAGCCGGCATTAGTGCGGGTCTAAAACACTTCTTCTAGTCCGACGGGACCCCACACTTCGACAGGTGGGAGCAAAGCTGAATTTTTCTTCTCAAACTGTTTAAGGAACAAAAGTCGGCAGTGTTAGTGCTCCTCCAGCCAACCTAATCCTACAGCCAACCTGTTAAACAGATGGACTTGTTTAAAGAAAGTGTTTCATCCACTTTAAACTGGATAAACTACGGTAGTTGGATTAGAACTGGTCTCAGATCTGAAGAACATCAAAAGCCAGAAGAATCTTTACAGACTGAAAATCACCAACTTTCCTGCTTAAAAACTATCACGATCCTCAGTTTTAAGATCTGTATGCAGGCAGACAAGGAGAGCAGGAATTTAAAAAAAAAGGGATTTATTAAACAAACAACATAAAATGCTGGCGATGCATCAAAACTTACACGAGCAAGAGAACAGGACAGAACAGATGATCGGCAAACAGGAACAAGAAAACGGGCATCTGAGCAATGAGTGGACGACTTAGTGGTGAAGAGGAGAGGTTTAAATAAGGCAGACAGAATGAAAGATGAGTGCACCTGGGATGATTACTGATTGGGAACTGGTGTTAAGTGATGTGTAGCTGGGGAGACAGGGGTAAAGAACCTCTGTTCTTCTGTGTGACAACACAACAGGCCCGGCTGCATGGGCGGGCATTGAGGGACATTGCCCCCGACATTGCCCCCCCACCCCCACCCCACAGAGTCAGCTGTGCCCCCCTGCCTGGACCGGAAGTTTTTTGTTTGTTTTTAATCTCTGAGTGTACATCTTTCTATTTTTCCTATCTCTGTTTGTCCGTCATACAATTCAACCACTCAATGAAGCCAAGGCAACATTCAAGCCAACTACAGCTCGAGGGGGGCGGGTCACTGACTTAATGCGCAAACTAGTTGTTTTCAAACAGAAACAGCCACGCTCCCCATTGTCCGTGTATCATGGATATCCTGACTTTTTTTAAAAAAAACAAGAGGACAACGAATGACACTGACAGTGGAATAAATGAGAGCAGACAGGAAGCGGCACCATCCATTTCAGTTGGAAACATAAGCACTGAGGTCAACTGACTTTTTTTAAAAGCTAGAAATGAGGAGGAAGATTTTGAGCTAACCAGCAACGTTAGCTTGGAAGCGTTGCCTTCTACAAATGAGGTTCAACCTGAGCTAACAATGGCAGCTAACTTTACTGAAGAAACTTCTACAGTAGAAGATCTAACAAAACAAGGTAATGCTTCAAGTACCAAGAGTCTGAGCTGGTGAGGGTGCTGGACTTTGAGGACTTGGTTTGTGACTTACTTTCTGTCTTTCCTTTCTTTCTATAAAAAAAAATTCATAATGGTGTGAAGAGAATGGCTGTGAGGTGTGAAGGGAGGCCATCTATAAAAGGGGGAAAAAAGAAAAGAAATGAGAAAAAGTTTTTAATCAGTTAATCATTTAACTTCAAAAACTCAATTTCCTGTTTCTCATTCAGTCTAATGGGAGAACTGAGCTGGAAGTTTCTTCTCTAAAAGCTGTGTGAACGGTGGTCATGCGTCAAGGACCCCGTTACATCAGCAAGGTTTCACCGCACGCCTGCTGTGAAAACCAACCTCGAGCGTACAGCTCCACTTCAAATAAATTTTCCTTCAAGGAATCTTTATCTTGAAAAACCAAACCGGAACTGAGGCTGCTACCTCGGTGAGTTGATGCAGACTTGAGCGAGCCGCTGTAAAATGGACGCTGGGAACCTGTAAAACGTAGCAGGACAGACTGTCCGTGCACGTAAGGCTGGGACTAGTTTACCGGAGCAGAGAAAGAGAATCTTCGCACAGGTAAAAAGTCAATGTTCAGTAAGCGGGACAAAAGTCCAACAGACATCGCCGAAGATTATGCCTTTTTCTGGTCGAAAACGCTTCAAGATAACTCTCCTCCCTTCCTTCCTCCATTATTCTCATACTCCTCCTAAACTTTTTCGTTATCTACCTTCGCCAGAACTTTAAGCTAAAGAACCTTCAGATATAAGTTATATGCCATCTTATTTACTTTTTCTGTTCTCCCCAATTTTAAATCCACTGACGATTAGATTATAGGAATTTGATCAATCAGTTGTACGTTTGATGTTAAATTTATGATTTGTTAATAAAAGATTCATCTCCTGGTGAGTCAAATATAAATTAACGTTTCATGCCTTTTACATCTCATCATCTGATCACAGATTTATTGTTTAATCCATGAAAAAGAAGAGAACTCGTGATATAATTGATGCTAAGGTTGACAGGTAAACACATGTTCATTCTTACATTTAGTGTACAGCACGGTTCAGTAAATCTGACCATAGATATACTAATTACATCTTACACTTGTGAGGTTTAACCTCGACACAAACACAATCACAGTATGACATCAGCACAAACAAGTGTTAAAATAGGTTTCTTTTGACCTGAGGCAGAATTGTAGTTGGAGCTATATTTATGGTTACTACACAGGATCAGCAGGTGGGTTAGACTCACTGATGGCTAATTACGTCACTTCACAGCAGCCTAGTTTGGTGGGTTGAGTGTTTGAGTCAGTTTGTCCTCTAAGAACTTTACAGTAGTTTCTTAAATCATTGTTGAATACTAGACCGAGCACGTCAAACTTTTCAAACATTTCATTCCCATAACCAAAAGTCTGGACATTCTTGCATGTCCAAAACACAGTCCTTCTAGTGAAGAACAAAATAATAAAGTAAAAAATAAATTAAACCATTTTCATTAACCCAATTTACACAAACCTTTGGAGATCTCTCAAAGCAATCCTCACAATAAGTGTTGCTACTTAATAAAATACTCAACTACAGTACTGTACAACTATTGAAGTGCATTAAATGAAAACTGGACAAGAAAAAGCTGCCATAATTAATTTTTTTTACTGTTTACTGTTAAACAAATCTTCAACTGGCATTACAACAACCTCCACTGTTTCTGTGCCATCTGTGACTCTCTCCCCTCTTTTGTTAATGAACTATGCAGCTGTTTATCACACTTTTTCCATCAGTTGTTTCAATGTATTAAAAAAACAGGAGCAACAACAAACACTTAGAGGAAAAACAAATTTATAAAGTGTTAAATTAAATTAAAATAAAAAGCTGCATTTCTAGTAAAGATATACTGCCAATATAACAATAATTATTTAGTTACTAGACAACACAGATTGTTTTGGCAAAAAAGGTAAATACTGTTAGAAATGTTCTAAATTTTTTCTTTGACCAACCTTACTAAATATGTAACATTAACTGGCTATTTTTATTTTTTACTTTTCCTAGAGTCTCCAGGAGAATAGTGACCACATATT
This sequence comes from Argolebias nigripinnis, assembly GCA_031763805.1. Taxonomy (NCBI): domain Eukaryota; kingdom Metazoa; phylum Chordata; class Actinopteri; order Cyprinodontiformes; family Rivulidae; genus Argolebias; species Argolebias nigripinnis. The sequence continues at coordinate 4,539 of JARVJN010008632.1, forward strand.
TTGTGATGGACAACTGTTCTGGCATAAAAACAGTTTTAAAACCCTAAAATGAGTTAAGAGTTGAAATGCTGTGAAATACTTGTATTTATTGCAGAAGACGTTTCGCTTCTCATCCGAGAAGCTTTATCAATTGCATTGAACGCCTTTTTTGATTTTATCATGTCCTGGATGACTGAGAATCTTCATCAGCATACTTGTATTTATACTAATTAATCCTAATTGCACCATTATATTTTCCTGTGTTGTTTACTATATTTACTATATTTCTTTTGGACCTTGTAAATATTATGTTTCATTTCACTTTGGTACTTTATTTTACTGCTTTTATTGCATGCTTTAGTTTTTTTTTTTTTTTAGCAAGTCGAAACATTGCTTTTCATCCTGAACATTTCATTTCATTGTTGACCTTGTGTTAACCTGCATATGACAAATTAACAATAAACTAACAAACTAGTGAGTTAATGGCAGCCCCACCATCTCATAAACAGGTTAGTTTTATTTTGGATAGCCCGTCATCAAAACTATTATTTTAGTATTTTATTAATACCTTTGTTTGTTCTCATTAATAAAAAAACTATTTCAAATTAATTAAGCTCATCATCAAATTGAACTAGAGAAATTATGTTATGTGAAAATGCAAAGTTAATGCGTAGGGATGAATGACTTTGCTGCAATTTGCTGAAGAAGCTAAAACTGATTTGTTAAAGTTACAAGGGAAAAAAAGGTAGCTAAAAGCTAAAGAAGCAAAACATCAACCAAAGTACAAAAATGCTAGTTTTAAGCTAAGAGACTAAATGTTAGCAAAAGGCTAGCTAAAGTAGCAAAAAAGTAGTATCCACACATTATACGAGTTTGTGCAAGTTTATCAAAAACACAATTATGTTTCTGACAGCTTTTTTGGGGTGTAAGATACATTCCTGTTAAGAGACTTATTTAATCAATTATATAAAAATTATATTAATAACTCAACACTAGGGCAAAATAAATGTAAAATAATTTTGGCAATTGACAAGTTAATATTTTTCTATTTAAAAAAAGCCTACTGGCAGTTCACAAGCTGAATATTGAACACCTATGTTAGGATCTGTCCGTCATTAAGTATGATCATATTCCCCTTTTATCTCACAGGTTTACATCTTTCTTAATGAAGCTGAACTGTTCGATGTGTGAGCAGCATGGTAATGGGGTTAGCACCAACACATTAAAATACTCCTGATTTAAACGCCCTGTTATGTTCTTCGTCGTGGGTCAGTGGGTAGAGTACTTCAAAGACCTCCTCAATCCCACCAGCATGTCTTCCACTGAGGTAGCGGAGTCTGGGGACTTTGGGTCACGGGCTCTCCAATCTCTGGTGCTGAGGTCACTGAGATGGTCTGAGGTCACCTTGGTGGCAGGGCCCCGGGGGTGGATGAGATTCCTCTGGAGTGCCTTAAGGCTCTGGGTATTGTGGGGTTGTGTTGGCTTACACAACTTTGCAATATTGCATGGACATCAGGGCAGTTCCCCTGGATTGGCAGACCGGAGTGTTGGTCCTCCTAGTCAACAAGAGGGACAGCAGAGTGTGTTCCAACTACAGAGGGATCATGCTCTTTAGCCTCCCTGGTAAGGTCTATTTGGGATTTCTGGAGAGGAGGGTCCATCAGTTGGATTTTATTGCCAGCAGTAAGTTGGGCTCTTTCCCGGTGAGAGTTGGACTCCGCCAAGGTTGCCCTTTGTCACCAATTCTGTTCATAACTTTTATGGACATAATTTCTAGGCGCAGCCTAGATGTTGAGGGGATCCGTTTTGGTGGCCTTGAGATCACGTCTCTGCTTTTTGCAGATGATGTGGTCCCATTGGCTTCATCAGATCGTAATCTACAGCTTTTGCTGGAGCGGTTTGCAGCCGAGTGTGATGCAGCCGGGATGAGGATCAGTTCCTCCATAAATGAGGACATGGTCTTGAGACAGAAAAGGATAGAGTGCCTTTTCTGGGTCGGGGAGGAGGTCCTGCCCTAAGTGGAGGAATTTACAGTAAGTATCTTGGGGTATTGTTCACAAATGAGGGGACATTTGAGCGAGAGATTGATAGGCGGATAGGTGTGGCATCTGCAGTGAAACAGGAGCTGCCATGGAGTCTTTCATGGTGAAGAGAGAGCTGAGTCAAAAGGCGACACTCTCAATTTACAGGTCACTCTATGTTCCTACCTTCATTTATGGTCTTGAGCTTTGGTTAGTGACCTAATGAACAAGATCATGGATAAAAGCAGCCAAAATGATTTTCTCTGCAGGGTGTCTGTGTTTCCCCTTAGAGATAGTGTGAGAAGCTCAGTCATCCGGGAGAGACTCAGAGTAGATCCACTGCTTCTCCACGTCGAGAGGAGCCAGTTGAGGTGGCACGGGCATCTGGTTAGGATACCTCCTGGACGCCTCCCTGATGAGGTGATCCGGACATGTCACACCAGGAGGAGAACCAGAGAAAGACCCAGTACATTCTGGAGGGACTATGTTTCTTGGCTGGCCTGGGAATGCCTTGGAATTCCCTAGGAGGAGCTGTGGCTGGAGAGAGGGAAATTTGGGCCTCCCTACTAAGCTGCTAACCCCGTGACCCGACCCCGGATAAGCTGAAGAAAATGGATTCATGGATGGATGGATGTTCTTTTCCTGGTTTTCAAAGTTCTTGAGCTTCCACTCAGGGTTTACTTGGGGTTGGGACTGCCTCTGATCCCCACATGACCCCAGACAGGATCTTAGACACTTTTTTTTACCTTTATTTATACAGGCTAGTCTCATTGAGCCATGAGGACTCATTTACAAGAGGGACCTGTTCCAGACAGAACATAATTTGATATAAATATGTTCAGAATAGTCTCCACATGTGTGTTTATTGTTAGAGATTCTGAACTTGATGTGTTCAACTAAGGTCAAGAAATGCAGATTTACATGTAAGTAATATGTTTTCCAAATGCTATCCGTACCTCATGGGGCGGATAAGAAATATCATGAGAAAAATTAAGCTTTTAATTGAAAGGAACTTAATTTAGACATGTTTATATCATTCTTGTCTCGTTCTGCAAAGATGTAAGTAAAATACACTGTGTGTGATGATAAATAATCCTCTCTCATCAAGTCACTTGCACACATTTTTATGGTAAAATCTGGATTTCCGCGCAGACTTTCAGTACTTTGCCATGGCAACACATTGGCTCAGCGGGCTTCATTTACTATGCCAGGGCTCATTTCTATGACAACATGCTCAAAAATCTCAACCACAAACAGATATCTGATTTGGTTTCAATTCAAAACCTGCCAGCTGACTCGACTGCTTCCAAGTTTTAGTTCAATCTAGAAACCGTTTGAATCTTCATACAGGCTCATGATAAACTGGTGAAGTTGCTTGCCTCGCCCCCCCGATGCCAAACCACACCTATAGAGTTCTAACACACACGCTTTATGTGTGATGCAGTTACCTGACTGGAAGTGATACAATCAGTGAAGGCACTCCTCTTGGAGAAAAACGTCAGGAGCTGTTGCCAGCGTGAAGAGGATGTGGAAGGGGAAGAGGAGGCAGGGGAGGAGGTGGAAGGAGACGAAGTATGGGGAGGTGCTAGCTCCTCTGAGGAACCCCGCTTGGGTCCTAGCTTCTGTTTGACTCCTAGCCCTGTCCCTTGACCCCCAGATGTCCCACCTACTCTCGAACTGCGAGGGTACAGGGTGTTGTTGCCAAAAATATAGTTCATTTTCTATGTTGTCTGCTCCTCCTGTAGGAAAATTCGACTTTATGTCGTAGAGCTTTTCCTCCGTTTCATATCCAGTGCTTTTTCCTTTGTCACTTTGCTGTCTCTGCCTGGTCCTCCAACGCTTCTGTCAAATTTTAGGTCCAGTTTCTTTGCTTTGTTGTCGGTTTATGCATATTATGCCACTTTCCTTAATATTTGATTGTTTCCAGCTTTTTAAAAACTTCTTTGGCTCCTTGAGGGATAACAGAGCAGCCGACAGACGGAAAGACGATGAGGAGAAGGAGGAGCTGGAAGAGCAGGAAGAGCCTCCAAGTCAAGTAGTCCACTTAGAGGCTGTTTGTCAACATCTTCATATATCTGTCCATCTGGTCCACCTGCCTGCTTTTCTTTGTCCATCGATTTGTCTATCATCCCATTGTCTCTCTAGCCAGGTAAAATATCCAACATCTCCATCTCCAGGAGTCCAGTCTCTTCTCTTTTCTTGCTTCTTGTCAGAGTGAGGGGGAGCGAGGGCCAGGCAACGGCAGGATATGAGAATTGATTATTTAAGGGAGTTCACTCTTTCTCCCTGCCTTCTCCCACCCCACCTCTTTTCCCTCCCACTCTCCTTCTCTGTGAGTCCAAAGAGATGACCAGTCAATCTCCCCACTGTCACTGTGCCTGCTTCTATTGAATGTGGAGGAAAGAAGGGAGGGAATGATGGGCGGCTGAACGGATTACATGAGGGAGGAGGAAGGATACAGCCGAGGATGAGAGCATCTGAAGCTGAGGTAGGTGGATGGTAAGAAGAATCGTTCTGCAACTCTTCTGTTTTTTCTTCCCTTCCTCTTACATCTCTGTTTATGCTCCAAGTCTGTCTTCTCATCCATGTCACTCAGCATATTCTTCAGTCTCTTGCACTCTCTTTCTTTCCTCTACCTATCTTCCACCTACCCTGTCTCTTTTTTGTCTCCCGGTCTCTGGGGGTTTTTCAGCAAACTGTCTTTTATCGTCTTTTATTGCAGCTGCAACCCGATGCTTCTCTCTCTCTCTCACTGTCAGATATTATTACGGTACAAGCCCCGCCCTTACATTCCAGTCAGCCAATAACACAACACCACCCCCTGTCTTTTACTCCAAATACACTCACCCTAAAAGCCACACGCACACACACACAGATAATGCTCGTATCAGGTTAAGCTACACGTAAGATACAAAACTGTTTAATGTCAAGTTGAACAAAACGAATGCTAGCAGACAACATATGGGTAACAAGATACTGTAATTGTTGATGTGTGTGTGAGAGTGTGTGTGTGGCTTTGTCTGAGCAAGAAATATGGAAGATACAAAACCAGAAGAAAAACACCACTTTCACTCAGTGACAACTGACACTGAAGCACAAATCCAGCCATCTGTGTGTGTGTGTGTGTTTGTGCAAATTGATGCATTTAGTAATGGGTTTGTTGTTTTACGTGAGTGCGCGTACATGCGCAAGTCTGAGCATTTGTGCATAAGTGTGGAAGACAGAGATCTTCTCCTGAGGCTGTTTGCAGACACTGCAGCACCCAGCTCTCCCACACACTCTCCCTCACTCCTCATTAACACACACACACAATCACACACACATCACCATCTCTCTCTCTCTTCCAAACACACCATACATATACATATAAACCATTTTAGGATAAAGTAGGACTTGGGTGTAAAACAACAAGCTGGGTACCAATAAAAATACATAGATAAAATAAACTGAAAGTGGCAAGGAACACCCGGTTGAGGCGGTTTAACAGTGTACTCAATGCATGGGTCAAAGTGATCCAGCTGTGTACAAGTACAGTTCTCACGACTACCCTAATTTGTGTTTACACCTCACTATTATAACCTAAATAACTCCTACCAAAAAATACACATTAAAGTTGGAATCATACAGCTAGCCTACACAACTACCTTAGCCTCTGGAGGATTGGCCACAGGTGGAGCAGGACCCCTGTCACAGCTTCTTCCTGTGTTTCCGTGGGAACTGTATCTATGGCAACAGCTTGAGGCCTGAATTACACCTGGCACAGACTGACTAATGCGTTGTTTCTTCAAATCAGAATAGATGAGAAATCTCATGCGTTGATTTGACTTCTGAGCAGAGCCGACTCATGACTCGCGCAGCGAGAGACATTTTTGAAGAAGAATCCATCTGAAACTGGCTTCAGTCGGCCCTCTTTTCGTTTGAATTTTGTGTAAAATGTTTTCTACAGCATAAGATAGTTGCAGGTTCTTCAAATTGCAGAACAATGAGAAAAATAAATCAGGCACAAACCATCCATCCTTACCCGCTTCTTCCATTTTGGGTCACTGGTGCCCATGTCCAACAATCACAGTGCGAGGGGTGGGGTACACCCTGGACGGGTCGCAAATCCATCCCAGAGCCATGACAACAAATCATTGTGAGTTATTTTTAGGAGCATATGTTTGTGTGAGGCAGCATGGTGCTCAGATGGTAGAGCTGGTTACTGGATTGAACTGGGGCTGAGGGCATTTCTGGGCAGAGTTTGCATATTCTCTGTGTGCATGCATAGGTTTTCTCCGTGTACTCTGGTTTCCTCACACAGATCAAAAACACGCATGTTAAGCTGATTGGTAACTAATTGCTAGGTATGAGTATGAGAGTGAATGGTTGTTTGTCTCATTTGTCTCTATATGTGGCTCTATGATGGACTGGAGACCTGCCCAGGGTGTATCCTGTCTCTCGCACAGTGAATACTGAACATGGGTACAGTGACCACGGAGTCCCGAAAAGGAAGAAGCAAAGGTGATGTATGTATGTATGTATGTATGTATGTATGTATGGATGGATGTGTGACACATAAGTACAGGTAAGGGAACAGGGAGTAATGAACCACAACTAAAAAAGGTCTGTCCAGATCAATATGTGTGTGTCTTTGCATTTGCTATCTTGAAAGGCCCATTTTTGCAACACATGAAGTCCACAATTCACTGATCACATCAACTCTGTTGATAAATACTTTGTATATCAAGTTCACACGAGAAGATGTAAAAAAAAATGGCAGGTTGGCTTTCTTGGACTGTGTAAGATATTTAGGATCTGTCAGTCTTCAACTGACACACCTTACCTTATTGATTACTTATTCAGAATGAATCGTAATCTCACGGGTTCTTTTCTTTTTCAGTTTACCCAATATTTCTGTGA
>JARVJN010008947.1:0-11408 GCA_031763805.1 Argolebias nigripinnis
ATAATGGGTGCGTATTTGCTGCGGAGGTCGGACCGGAGCGGGGCGGAACCGGAACGCGTGCAGTGTAAATCCGGGGTGAAAGCATACCAAAAATACTACTTAAATACTAAAAACATAACAAAAATACTACTAAGATACAAAAACATAACAAAATATTACTTAAATACTAAAAACATAACAAAAATACTACTAAGATACTAAAAGCATACCAAAAATACTACTAAAATACTTAAATCATAACAAAAATACTACTTAAATCCTAAAAATATAACAAAAATACCACTAAAATACTAAAAACATACCAAAAATACTACTTAAATACTAAAAACATAACAAAAATACTACTGAGATACTAAAAGCATACCAAAAATACTACTAAAATACTAAAAACATAACAAAAATACTACTAAGATACTAAAAGCATACCAAAAATACTAAAAACATAGAAAAACTTTGTGTCCACACACAGTGTCCAAGTTGAAAAAGAAATGCATCTACAGTGTGGTTGGGTTAGCAGTGAGGTTCTTTCAACACCATGGTTCTGTTCTGTTAGCAGCTTAGCAGGTCTTGTTAGCATCTTGATGGTAACAACGACCGCAGCAGCTTCCGTCACAGACTCTGTCCAGAACCGGGTCCAGCAGACAGAGAACATCGCAGTTATGTTCACAGCACAACCTGTAGACCATCTGTCTGAACAGTAGATTATTCTTTTGTAATTTCTCTTGAGAACCTCTGTTGCATCACTCTCTCACTCTGTGTGTTGGGGGATTCCCTTTGGAGCCTGAAGGCATCAGCGCTGACCTTGACGCTGTACTCTGAAAGCATTTCACCATGCGGGTGCAGACAGCTCTGTGAGGAGCTGTGGACTCTGATCGTTTCAGAGCTGCCAGTGCAGAAGGAGCTCATGCGATTGGATCCGCTGCGGGTGACGCCAGTGCTTAAGTAATCGGGGAAATCCCACTTTCAGATAGTTTCCCCGTGACAAATGTTCTGACTTAAAACCATGGCTGAAAGTGGATTTCCCCCCAGAGTCTCCCTATTATTCCCACATTCCTTCATTCTGTCCCTTCTCAAGTTTATATTGCAGATATTTAAAATAGGGATGCACAATATTATCGGCATGGTAACGGTATCGGTATTAGCGATAAAGTTAAATATCGGACATCGGCCATTCCATCAAAAAAAACAAAAAACTCACAAATATAAAAGCCTTCTGTTGTAAATTAATTTTGAATTTAAGAAACTGTCAAATATATCCATTATGCGCTTTTCAATTGTCGCGTGTGAACAGGTTGAGTTCAGATTTGTGAAAATTTACAACTTTGCACTGTTCAAGTGTTGTCATTATGTTAGAGAGTAAATGTCATGAATAAATTTGACGTTAAACATAATCCAAGTTGAAGTGTTACATCATTTTCAGCCTCTTTTTGGCATCTGCATTTGGTAGCAGGTCAAATTGACAAAATTCATGCTGAATAATGTAGTATTTTAATTCCACAGCAGAGAAGACATGGTATGTAGTCTCTTTGAGTAGGTCTAGGAAGAAAATATTGGTATCGGTTATCGGTCAAATAAGTTTTAACATATCGATATATCGGTATATTGGTTATCGGCCAAAAATCCAATATTGTGCATCCCTGGTTTTCAGTCTTCTTTGTGCCTTTAACGCCTCCTCCTCAGCCAGCCTGCCACGCCCAGTTACACCTGTTCCTGGTTTCAATTAGTCGCAGCTGCAGCCACTCTTCCCATCAGCTCCATCAATCTTTCTGTTTCACTTCACTCACCTGTCGAGCTTTTACTGCCACCTCAGGCCCTCCTTGTATTATTTGTGCTCCTTATTCGTGATTTTCTCAAGTGTTTTGTAGGAGGCGGTGGTTGGCCATTGTTTTTGCTTTGTTTAATTAAAGTTGTTGTTTTTCAGCATTATGACGTGTTAAGGTTTGGGTTATGATCGTACTCACCACAGAGCTTTGTTAGTGTTTGTAACAAAGTAAAGAAGTGCAGCTACTGCTTCTCAACAAATCACAAAAACAGTTTACCAAATGCTGATTAAGCCCTAACGACTTTTATAATTAAATTATTAATTAAAGTTTTTGCAGAGTGCTGTCGAGCGCATCAATGTGATACAACCTTGTGCTCAACGTTTTAAAAGAATATCCCTCTCACTCATAAGATCAGAGTCAGAGAATCTTTATTGTCATCTGCACCACATGTGGTACATGTGATGAAACAAGATTATGTACACAGAGTCCCAGTTACATCCAACAATAAAAAGTAAAAGAAAAACAGTAATAACATCTAAGATATGAACTAAGAAAAACATCAACTAAAAATACACTAAGCATTAATATCATTAATCATTAATAAGATGTTGGGATCCTGTGATGGACTTGCGACCCATCCAGGGTGTACCCCTGCCCCTCGCACTGTGATTGTTGGATATGGGCACCGGCGACCCCCGTGACCCAAAACGGAAGAAACGGGTAAAGATAATGGATGGATGGATGGTATGGTATGGTAAGGTATGTGGGGTTAGGGGCATTTTGCTTCTAATTGGTCATGTTGTATTTCAGTAAAAAATGTAATTAGATACAATAAATAAAGATGTGTAGCCACTTTTTATAACTATATTTTTATGAGATGGTAAAAATTGCTTACTGCTAAAAGATAAACAGTTGGCAATAATATTGCAGCCTGTGCTTTTGTCCTATACCCACACAATCTCTCATGAATTTTGAAAAAAAAAAAAAACTTCTGAATATCAATTATTGGATGCTAACATCTATAACTATTAATGATCAATGGTTACACAAAATAATAAGGTGAGCAAGCTAATGCAAACTTCTTCTTTTGGCTGTTCCCTCTTCAAGATTCACCATAGGAAGTCATATTCCTTCATCTCACTCTGTCATCTGCATTCTCTGTCCTAACTCCACCTCGATGTCCTCTCTTACTGCATCCACATAGTATCTCCCCTTTAGCCTTCCTCTTTGTCTTTTTCCTGACATTTGTTAAGTTCCTGCTAAAAACAACGCAGACATGTTCCTGTTATAAGTTTTCTACACTGCCTTATGATCTAGATGGTTTTTATTTTCTTGCTACTTTTCCTTTTGACTGTCCTTTTTTCTTGCCATTTTGATTTGTTTAAAAAAAGGAAAAAAATACATTAAAATGTGTATGCCTCTTTTGTGACTGTCTGTTATTGTTGTCCACTGTTGTCATCACTCTTTGTTAAAAAAAAATCAGGTCTCTCTTGTAAATGAGTCTGTGAGGCTCATTGGGATTAATCTGTATAAATAAAGCTTGAATGAATTGATGCACTGGGAGACAAGAGGTAAAATGGTAAGTACTGTATATTTGTTGTAGGTGACCAGGAGGGGACTGGACCAGGCTGATCTAAGCTGGAGGACCATAGGTGAGAAGGGTATAATCCAAATATGTGATGTTGGTGTGTAATATTGATGATTGTCCTTACTTGTAATATTGTGATTTCCAGATCTTGGGTGGTACTATCAGGCTGTGGTTATGTACTCAAATGGAAGGAGCCTAGGAGTGCAGAGGAGCATGTGCTGTATCTTTGAAGCAAGCAGGATGGGAATATCAAACAACGTAGTTGAGTAACCAAAAAAGTCTCACAGGATCTTGTCATGATCGGTGTGGTGTTAGAATATGAGCCCAAATGGTGCAGACAGGCAGACACTTGGAGGCACGAGTAAAAAATCCAAAAATGCTTTAATCAAAAACACAAACTCAAAAAACTGACATGGTAGTACCGGTATTCACGAAGACCTAGGAACTGTAGACTGAAGAACTGTGGCTGAAGCATGGACACAAGGACACGACACGAGGGAACACGGACGAATGACCCGACAATGACACACACACAAACGCAAACTAATATACACACCATAATTACCTAAAACCATAAACACCTGAGACGTAGACCTGGGAGACATGGGATGCAAGGAGGGAGACAGACCAACAGAGGGAGCCATCCTTACAGTACCCCCCCCCTCAAAGATGCCCCCAGGTGGCCCCAAAGAACACCCCCAAATACCAGGGCGGGCGGGCGGAGGGAGGAACCACAGGGACGGCGGGCACGAGAGAACACAAGGACATGGGACAAAACACAAGGACAGGGGACAAAACACAAGGACAACAAACCAAAAACCGACAAGAACAGGGCCAGGGAAAAACACCAAACACAAAGGCCAGGGGACAAAACACCAGGACAACAAACCAAAAACCGACAGGAACATGGCCTGGGGAAAAAAGCAAAACACAAAGACCAAACTAGAAAACCACCAACCACAAAGGCGAAAAACAAGACGAACAGCCAAACATAAGGACAAGACCCAAAAAACAGTAAAAGCCAAATGCAAAAAATAGAACTAGAACACACAACGGAAACTAAACCTTGTTTCAAACCCTATGTATCATTTTTCACCACTTTTATTGTCTGTCCAACATATCTCACTTGTAAATGAATCTTCTAGGCTTGATGTGATTTATTTGTTTAAATAAAGGTTGAATGAATGAAGAAACATGGACCAAAACTAGAAACCCAAAGGGTCAAACGTGGAGGCCAGAACGTCGGCACCAGTCAAACCCCCCCAGGTGGGCGACCAGGAGGCAGACCATTGGGTAGAACCACATCCGGCGAGCGACCGGGAGGCCGTCCATTGCGCAGGACATCAGCACCAGTCAAAAGCCTGGTAGGCGGGCGACTGGGAGGCTGCCAATCGTGTAGGACATCAGCACTAGTCAAAAACCTATCAGGCGGGTGACAGGGAGGTTACCCCTCGTGCAAAGTAACGTTGGGCAGGCGACCGGGAGGCCGCCCCTCATGCAAAGTAATGTCAGACGGGCGACCGGGAGGACGCCCAGCATCGGCAGGAACCAAGGCGCCGTCGGCAGGAACACGATCCCCGTCGTCGGCAGGAACAAGATCCCCGTCATCGGTAGGAACACGATCACCAGCGGCGGTGGCAGGAACACAACCTTCATCACCGGCAGGAACACAACCTTCATCGTCGGCAGGAACACAACTTTGTTGTCCGCAGGAACACCACCTTCGTCGTCCGCAGGAACACAGTCACCGTCGTCGGCAGGAACACAATCACGTCATCGGTAGGAACACAATCACCGTCGTCGGCAGGAACACAATCATTGTCGATGGCAGGAACACAATCATCGTTGTCGACAGGAACACAGTCATCGTCGTTGGCAGGAACACAGTCATCGTCATAGGCAAGAACACAGTCATCGTCATCGTCACGAACACTGTCATCGTCGTTGTCAAAAAATCAGTCATCGTCGTCGTCACGAACACAGTCATCGTCGTCATCACGAACACAGTCATCGTCGTCACGAACATAGTCATCGTTGTCACGACCTCCTTCATCGTCACAACCTCCTTCGTCGCCATTACCCTCGTCGTCAGGAACCTCGTCGTCTGGAACCTTGTCATCAGGAACCTCGTTGACAGATACAGCAAGCGGTGAGACCTCTGGCGTCATCATCATCATCATGATCACCATCATCGGAGAGACCTCTGGCTTCATCATCATCATCGGAGAGACCTCTGGCATCATCATCATCGGAGAGACCCCTAGCATCTTCATCACCATCATCGGAGAGACCTCTGGCTTCATAACCATCATCGGAGAGACCTCTGGCAATGCCATCATCATCGGAGAGACCTCTGTCATCATCATCATCATCGGAGAGACCTCTAGCATCATCAATATCATTGGAGAGACCTCTAACATCATCATTGTCATCGGAGAGACCTCTGGCATCATCATCGTCATCAAAGAGACCTCTGGCATCATTATCGTCATCGGAGAGACCTCTGGCATCATCATCGGAGAGACCTCTGGCATCATCATCGGAGAGACCTTTGGCATCATCATCGAGATGTCGTTTGGCGGTGAGACGTCGTTTGGTGGTGAGACGTCTTCTGGCGGTGAGACGTTGTCTGGTGGTGAGACGTCGTCTGGCAGTGAGATGTCATCTGGCGGTGAGACGTGGTCTGGCGGTGAGACGTCGTCTGGTGGTGAGATGTCATCTGATGGTGAGACGTGGTCTGGCGGTGAGACGTCATCTGGCAGTGAGACGTGGTCTGGCGGTGAGACGTGGTCAAGTGGTGAGACTTGGTCTGGCGGTGAGACGTAGTCTGGCGGTGAGATGTAGTTTGATGGTGAGACGTCGTCTGGCGGTAAGATGTTGTCTGACGATGAGATGTGGTCTGGCGGTAAGATGTCGTCTGGCGGTTAGACGTTGTCTGGCGGTGTGACGTCGTCTGGCGTTAAGACGTAGTCTGGCGTTGAGACGTCGTCTGCCGGTGAGACGTCGTCTGCCGGTGAGACGTTGTCTGGCAGTGAGACATTGTCTGTAGAACTCGTAGTGGCAACGCACTCTGTAGAACTCGTAATAGCAGCGCCCTCTGTAGAACCCGTAATGGCAGTGCCCTCTGTAGAACTCGTAATGGTAACGTCCTCTGTAGAACTCGCCATGGCAGTGCCCTCTGTGGAACTTGTAATGGCAACGCCCTCTGTAGAACTCGTAATGACAACACTCTCTGTAGTGGCAGTGCCTTCTGGAGACCTTGTAGTGGCAACACACTTTGTAGTGGCAACGCCCTCTGGAGACCTTGTAGCGCCAGCACACTCAGTAGCGGCCACGCCCTCTGGAGACCTTGTTGCGCCATCACACTCTGTAGTGACAGTGCCCTCTGTGGAAACTGGAGATTACTCAGCAGGAGAACAAAAAGAGCGACAGGCAGAAGGATTCGTGTAAACAGTCTTCAAGGATCTAAGTAAATCTAATAGCTGTGTGAGATCAGGATCTACTAAAAGGCTGGGTCTGGACATTAATAAATGTTCCATCATCAAGTGGATGTTGTATCTATAACGAGGATTAGAACTAGGGATAGCAGAATCAAAAAGGTTCTGGAGTTGTTGAAGGACACCTAAGACCTCATGTTCCAGTCCACCAGAGCCAGTAGAAAACAGTCCTTGAAGCTGTGGACACTGGGATAACAGCACCCCTTGTGGACGCTGGGATAACAGCACCCCTTGTGGACGCTGAGACATCAGTACCCTCTATGGGTGCAAGAATAGCAGCACTCTCTGAAAATGCAGCAGATTTAACAAAAACACAAGGAGAGGGAGAGTCAGAGAGATTTAAATCAGTTTTCAATTTCTTAACTATATGTAATGTATGTGCAAGGCCAGGCATCTGCAGCAATTCGGGTGTGGAGGTTATTAAATGTTCCATAAGGGAATATGATTTAAATTTATATCGAGGATCAGGGTTCTTGTTAGCAGCAGTAAGTAGTCTGTCCAACTGTTGGAGAGTGAGAGTGGCCTTATGATTTTGTCCAATAGCAACCCCTGTGGTCAATGAGTGACCTGTACGCTCTTCATCAGAGCGGAAGCTCAAACACTTTTCTTTCTGTGAAGGTTTCTCTTGAGGAAGCCTCCTTGGTTCCTCTGCTGTGTGTCATGCAGGCGTGTGGGAGATCACAAACTCAGATTTAACTATGTATTACATTTATAAATGTAAATTCAATGCATAGTTTAAATCTGTATCTGTTGATCAAAACCAACAAGGATTACAACTCATAGTGCCACAATCAAAAACTAAACTAAAAAACGGGGAGTGCTTTGTTGATTTCCCATAATGCGCAGCAGTATTTTAGTGTTCCGTGCTGCACCATGAGTCAGAAGGACGTCTGTGATATAGATCTGCCTCTTTTGTGCTATTAGAGTTTGGGTATTACCTGTTGTGAGGCTCAGAGTGTCTTCTTTGGGTTTAACTCACGCAATCTTAAGACCGAAGTCACAGAGTATGGTGCAACATACGTGCTCTCTGACATATATCAAGTATCGGAAATATCGGCAGGTTGGATCGGAAAATCTGATATGTAAATTATGCTGGTATCGGATGCCGATACGATACTGGATCGGATCGACCCTATCCCTAGCTGAAACCCGGAAATGTTTATCTTTTTCTATTGCCGCTTTCTCCGACGGCGACGCGGTTCAGGAGCTGGATCGGGCCAGAACTCTTCTGGTTCTGATTCGTCCTCGGAAACGGACCATAAAGAACTTGCGCGTGTGGGAGTGTAGGAAGTAAACGACTCCTCGCGGCAGTCACTTTGTCTCCTTCTAGCTTGCTCCACCACCAAAAGTGGAGACGGAAGTACTTCAAGTCCGGGTGTGGGGCAGCTCCAAACGGATTCTGCTCGAAACTTGCCAACTCGAATGATGGCAGCTTCCCTCTGAGCTGACGCTGTCATCTTCTGCCCCCGTGTGAATTCAAACATCTGTCTGCTGGGCTCACGGTTTATGGTTGGGTCATTTCTGTCACGATCGGTGTGGTGTTAGAATATGAGCCCAATGGTGCTGACAGGCAGACACTCGGAGGCACGAGTAGAAAATCCAAAAATACTTTAATCAAAAACACGATCTCAAAAAACTGACATGGCAGTACTCACGAAGACCTAGGAACTGTACAGTAGACTGAAGAACTGTGGCTGAAGCATGGACACAAGGACACGACACCAGGGAACACGGACGAATGAACCGACAATGGCATACACACGAACGCAAGCTAATATACACACCATAATTACCTAAAACCATAAACACCTGAAACGTAGACCTGGGAGACACAGGATGCAAGGAAGGAGACAAACAAACAGAGGGAGCCATCCTTACAGATCTCAAAGGAACCAAGGTTGGAACAGATCAGGGTTTTTAGGACATCCACAAGGGAACAGACAGATTCAGGGCCTTGAGGAGACTTGTGTAAAGAGCAGAGATTAGATTAGTATTTTCAGAATTTGAAACACACACTATGGTCTTAAAATTAATCCCCATTGGTAACATAAGAACAAGCAGATATCTGTAGTGTGACTCAGTCTCCAAAAGGGTCGGATACAAAGCTGATAAGGATCTGCTGTGCTTAAGAGACCTGCTACTGACCAGCACCTGAAATAACAAGAAGGGATAGCAGAGAGAGCCAGAACATTACCACCAGCACAGCTCTGATGATGGAGCTCCTCACCCTATCTCCAAGTCTGAGCCCAGACACCCTATGAAAGAAGTTCATTTTGGCCGCTTGTATCCAGGTTTCTTTCCTTTTGATGATGATGCAGTCTCTCTTGTAAAAGATCTCTCATAAATGAGCCCTCGAGGATCAATAGGAACTAACCTGTATAAATAAAGGTTGAATGGATTTTTAAAAAGATCCATACCTCATGACCATTTGTCAGGGTTGGAACTTTCACAGACTAGTAAATCAAATGCTTTTCCTTTCGACTCAACTCTTCCTTCACCATGACTAATTGAAGCAATGTCCTCATTAGGTTTTTTATTTTCCGCACTAGCCCTCAAGCAAAACAGATCCATTTTCTTCCCTCTCCTGCCTTCCTCCTGCTTTTGCTCTTTGCCCTGTGTATCTGAGTCTGCGCTTCTATTTACACATCTCCTAAATCAAAATTACTGTTATGGATTTGGTCAGCTGGACTTTCAATGCAATTGTTAAAAAATGTTCAACCGAACCCTCATGCCCCAGACAGACGCACATTGCTGGGTATGTCATGGATCTGTGTGGGTAGTGGAAGCTTTTTGTGATGTCTCTGGAAGATGTTGAAGATTTACACATCATTGGATTTGTGATAGCAGGGTTTTTGTTTTTTGGCACCAGCAGATAACTATGTCATCGGCTATTAAGGAAGATGTATGTAGCAGTTTCGGCCATGGTAAAGCTGCCTACCTTATGTGAACAATTAATTCATGCTTCAAGCTCCCGGACTCGGCTGATTTGCGAGCTCAACCGTAAACTTGAAGCGATTTATGAGAACCATAGGGCGGCTTTTGGAAATAAGCACAGACTAGAGGAAAGCCCACAAATCTGGTCATTTTAGATCATCGAGACCACTAGAACACAAGGCTGATGGTAAAAACTGTCTGCATGCACAAAAACAACTGTGGTTTATCTGAATCTGGCCTCCCCATTCGGCCTTGAATAGGCCAACTTGTCAAATTTCTCCTGGGGATGTCTAAACCAAGAAAGCTCTGCTCTGATTTCCTTGCACAAGCACCCCCCCCCCAAAAAAAAAAAGTATGGGAACGCTTATCAGAGCTGTACTAGTTGAAACCAACATCTTATCAGTACTGTGGGACTATCTGGAAGAGTTTCATGGACAAATCCCATAGTCTTGTTGTCAAATGCATATGTGACGTCCATAAATGTGTTTGCTGGTAGATTTTTTTTATGTCTTAAATTGTGTCCTGACAGGGACAAGGTGTGAAGAGATATTTTATTTTAATACCCATTATCCTCATAGTCTTTCCCCTTTTCTTATCTAAAGAATAAGGGCCGCACTCCTAGGAGCTGCAGCCACATGTACTCTGCCCATATTTTTGAAGACTGTACGGAATACAATTTTGCTGTACTTCACTATGCAATGACAATAAAGCTTATTCTGATTCATTACTGAGGATAAGTCCCTATCCGTCAATCCTTCTCACGCTCCATCCTACCACCACTTGTGAACAAGACACCCAATAGAATTCCTCCCCATGACAAAGCTGTCTCACCCCACCAGGTTGGACTCCACCATTGCTGTCCCTTGTCCCTGATCCTATTTTTGGTCTTCATGGACAGACATTTCAAGGTGCAGTCATGGAGAGTATGCGTCTGGATTGGGCATTGTCTCAGTGAAGATGGTTTACTTGTACTTTGTAGTCCAACAGCGACTTTTTTCTGTTAAATCTGCTTCTATTTCTTTCAATTGCCATAATTAACGTATTTATCAGTAATAATTGATGCTATAGGTTAAATGCAGCTCTTTTTTTTAATTATGGCACTCAGTGCAGTGCTAGCAAACATTAGACTTGGACAAAAAGGTTCCTAGAATTATTTATCAATAAATTAGGAAAATAACATTCTGCAAGAACCCTAACTTTTGGTGTTTTAAGTACCCCCATGTAACTATTTTACACATTCTGTAGAACTTAAATTATATTAAAATAAATTAAATGTTAACAAAACTGAAAAATTTAAGCAAAATTACTTACCTAATTGCTGATGTTCTGACCTCCATCTGGTTCACATCAGTTATGATGTCATTGTCTCCTTACGTAGCAGAATATAGTATCTTGAATCTGTGCCAACTTCCACTGAACCCAGGCTGCTCTCAGTTTAATCAACCAGGTTAACTAATTGTATTAAAAATGATAGACCAATCAAAAATGATTTACGTTGAGGGATGTGAGCACTACAGGTCAGGGATCACCTCCAGGAGAAGTTTGGACGTTCTATTCAAAGGATTACAAAATACTAAGTTTACAAAAGTGATAAAAATGATGGAAAATTACAGAAAGTATAATCCA
>JARVJN010010444.1:0-16601 GCA_031763805.1 Argolebias nigripinnis
TAGCCATTGATGTAGAGTTTTTTGCTCTGAACACATACTGACTATTACCGTACTCAGAATATTAGGTTTATCAATGAATTGGTCTAATCTAATCACAAATAGTTATTCTAAAATTTTTGAAAACTGTGGTAACAGGGTACCCTGATGCATGCTCAATAATTCAGGTAGAAAAATCTAAAAAAGCTAAGTCTGGTCCTCTGGACCAGACCACAATATCCCTGTGGTAACAGGGATATTGGTTTATAATTGTGAAATATACTTTCATCACCATCTTTAAAAAGAGGTACTACTTTGGCTATTTTCATATTATCTGGAAATGTTCCTGTTGAAAATGATAAATTACATATATATGTAAATGGCTCAATAACATGACTCATTATATCCTTTACAAAATTCATGTCCATGTCAGCCCAGTCTTTTGATCGCTTGTCTGATTTTTTTTAAACTACATTCATCATTTCTTCTTTGTCAGTTTCCTTAAGATAAAAACTGTTTGCACAACTAATAATTAAATGGTTCACTTTGTTATTTACTTTTGGTATTTTGGCTGCAAGGCTTGATCCAACATTCACGAATTATTGATTAAATTCATTTGCAATTTCATTATCATCATAATTTCATCATTTTTTTTTACAAAATGTTGTGAAATACCAGTCTTTGATTTATGATTCGTCAGAACATTATTCATTACTCGCCATGTTGCTTTAATATCACCATTACCTTTATTTAATAAACCACTATAATATTCCTTTTTGTGTTTTCTTATAATACCTACTAATTTGTTTTTATACCTCTTATATTTTTCTTCAGATTCTTGTGTTCTTGGTTTCAAAAAGCATGAATACAAGTAGTTCTTTTTTTTTGCACGCATTTCTCAATCCTTTCGTCATCCATGGTTGGTAAACATTATTTTTCCTAGTATATTTTTTTGCACACTTTTTTCATATAGAGTTTCTAAAATATTCATAAACTCATCATATGATGTATTCACATCATCAACATACACGTTTTCCCAATTTTGTCTATCTAAGTCACCCTTTAAGCAATCTAACGCTTTTTTGGATGTGCTCATTTTTTATTTTTTGTAACTGCTTTTATGGTATTTTGATCATTTTATAGATTGTATGTTCCTTTAAAAGATATATAAGTATTTTAAATATATATTTTAAAGAACTGTGCACATAGCTGAAAGAAATTGACATCAAAAAGCAGTTTACATATTTATTTACCAGTAACACACACAAATTTACATCTATATGCCATACTGTACTGTCAATTATGAGTATCATATTAGTTTCAAACTATAATGTATTTTGATTTAAATATTGTAATATTGTAAAAGTCACAAATCTAGTTGTACATTGAGAAGGTTACTCAATTTTAAACAATTGTAATTTCAAAAATGCAAAACACCTTCCATGCAGAAGCAGTAGTACTGGAACAAAAAACAAATAACGTAACATCTAATGTGAAAATGTATCAATAAAACTCCCTTTTACACACATATTTTAACATTTTAAATCTGATTTACAACTAAGTGGGGCCTCTTATTCAATCTGTGATGCAATTGTAAATTGTCCGTTGGATGTTTAAGAATAAGGTAATGCTAAAGCTTCCCAGATTCTGTACGTAGAGCTGTATTTTCTTTTAGAGACGTTTTGCTGCTAGGTCATATTTCACGACAATCTTGTGTTATCTTGCTAACAGAGAATAAAACAAAATAAAAACAGCAAAAAATAAAACTGCTTCGGCAAAAAAATTGAAAATGATAAAGCAACTAAACATTTTTCACATATGTAAAACAATCTTCCATTTAAAACTTAACTCAGGTTAAGGCATCAGCTTTTTGCACATTAAGACCTTTAAATGGCTTTTGAACTTCTATTGCATGAATGAGCACAAAACGAATCAAAACAGGACATTTAGTTGGTTTTAATATACGTTTTGAATGTTGAAACTTATACAGCACAGATGGCAGAGATTGTGGAACAAATATTTAACATGACATGTTTGCACCCTTATTATTAGTATTGCATTCCACAGATGTTAGATTTTGCTCAGCGTTGCTCAGCTCTGAAATACACGGTTGATGGAGTCCCAACATCCGGGATTTTGCTTCAATCTAATGTGATCATTTACTCTGCAAAGACAAACAGTGACCATTAGATCCACATAACACACTTTAAAGCTCAGGTGCATTCTGGGAAAGACATACCTCTGACTGTTAGTTTGGTTGAACTCTCATCCCTTCCCAAGGTGTTTTCTGCAATAACCTTGTATTCCCCGGTATCTTTAGATCCAACCCTCAAAATGAGCAGAGAACAGACTCCGCAGGTGTTGGAGATGAAGTAGTTGGTGTTGGTGTTCAGGCTGATGTTGTTGCGGAGCCATGTCACGTGAGGTGTTGGGTCTCCCTTTACAGCACAAGTCATGTAGCATTCATATCCTTGAGGAGCGGTGTGCGTTTTCAGTGGAACAAAAAATTTGGGAGGACACTGTAGATCGCAGGTCTTCGACTCTGGCATTTTCAGAGTGAATTTTTCTGTAAGAAATAAATGCATTGCAACAATATCAGTGGCTAGAATGTTTTAAAGACCATATGCAATATTAATAAACATCCCGAGTGTGCATGCTTGGAACTTGAAGCACGCCATTCTTTATACACTTCACTTTCTTTACAGTGGTGGAGGCGCACTATACTTCTCATGTGGTCCAAATGAGTATTACAAATATATCTTCATCTGTTTTCAAAGCTGACTTTAAAACAGACGAGGTTTTTAGGGCATTTATATTGAATTTTTTTTTTTTTTCTTTAGACTGCTCCTTTCCTCAGGGGTGACCACAGCGAACTAACTCACATAAAATCTTGGCAATTGTTTTTACACCGGATGCGGATACCCTTTTTGACATGAACACAGATCACAGAGCTACCACAGCCCTCAGTGTGGAGCAGAGAGCTGCTATCTAGGGCACATATGGTGGGGGTTAAGGGCCTTGCGCAAGGTGCCATATATTTTTTAAGAAAGTAAATTATCAGAGGGACTGGAAGGTGCAAATGCTTACATGTCAAACCATCATGAAATAAAACATTTTATTATTATTAATTTTTTAATTAAACATAGTTGAAGTTTGTGGAACTTAAAAGTCTAGCATTTTGGAAGTACTGTGATTTTATTAACTATTGTTGGAATTGGTTGTTATTGCCATAAAATAACAATTTATTTTAAAATGTCATGGGCCGAGATGATGTAGAGGCAGGGGAGCGACTAAGGACCTGAAAGTCCCAGGTTCGACCCCCAGTCTCTGCACATCTTATGGTGTCTCTGAGCAGCACACCCTATCCCCAGAATGCTTCCTAGGCACCCTCAATAGCTGCTCACTGCACCACCTGGTGGTGGATGGGTTAAATGCAGAGATCCAATTTAGCCTTTGTACAGGAACATACAATGATGACAATAATTACACGTTGTTGTTGTTGTTGTTGTTGTTGTTATTATTATATTGGTGTAAAATTAGGCTAAATAAGGTATTATCAAAATTTTACCCTTTAACATGACACTGTTTGTTTATTTTCTCAGTTGAACTACATCTTTGTTACTTTGTGAATGTTTGATTAGCATAGACCATGCATCTCACGTTGCTGGTGCTGAGGCTGCTAAATGTATCAATTTCTCTGGTTGCACTTCAGGATACCAGCATTTATGTACATTGTTTATGCTGAGCACATTTGTGTAGTAACCCAGACGTTGTCTGGTGAGAAAACGACAACAAACTATACAAACATGCCATAAAAAGTGTAGAAGTCAGCCAATATAGCTTTTTTCTTTCTTTTTTTAACATCTTTGACATTTTTGAGAAATATATACTTTTTGGAACCTGTAAAAACAGTGTAAAAAGGGCCCTTATGTGGCTAGCTGTTAACCTAATCTGAATGAAGAAATCTGGTCTTCCTCCATTTTGACTGAACATCACGTCAGAAATGACCAGACTATCCCTTTAAAGGCAGTGTCAAAATTAAATAAAAAGCTGTTTTTCTACACACTCACACACAGTCAAATGTTTAGTAAAAACATGAAAATGGCAACTGGTTTGAATACCTTTTTTGGCAGGAATCAGCCACTTGGTTGATTCTGAAGGTTTGGAGCAGCCCATGTCGTTTTTAGCATAAACTCTGAACTGGTATTCTCGGCCCGGCATGATGTTGCAGGCCGTGAATCTATTGTTGAAGATTCGATCTCCAATAGTGTGCCAGCTTCTTTTGACGGAGTCACGCTTAGTCACCAGGTAGTGTAGCCTGTCGTCTCGTTTCTCATCAGGAGACGGGGTCCATGAAATGGTCACGGTGCCAGGCACATTTTCATCCAGCTCCACGGGACCAGATGGCTTCGGCTCATCTGGAGGGAAAACGAAAAATCATTTTCAACCAGAAGCCAAGTTGACACAGTAAAAGAGCAGAGGGCAGCTGTATATGCAAGTCACCTGTGACTCGAATTTCAACGCTGAATGTTTCTTGGCCCACAATGTTTTTGATAAGGATGGTATAAATTCCAGTATCTGAGCGCTCAGCTGAAGGAATCAGAAGCTGAGATGTACGGTCAGCGTTGCTGATGGTAACCTTTTTAGACACAGGCACTCCATCCTTCAGCCAAATTACATCTGGCCAAGGTGAAGCCTACAAACAAAAATATTTATACATTTTTTTTAAAACATATACGTCATAAAAGAAAAGCAATGAATATTATGAATCATGTCTTGTTTACCTCAAAGTTAATGTTGAATCGTGCTGAATTGCCTGCTCTTACAATCATAAAACTCTCGATTTTGGCATCTGTGAACCGTGGCCTCACTATATAAACAGAAGTTGAAAGTGTTATTGTTTGTGACAATAACAAACAAACAAACAAACAAATAAACAAACAAATAAAAAACCACTCAAAGTATATCTGTTGCCATAATACAAGTTATAGATTAAAGTAAACATTCAAATATTATTATGCCCAACTGCAGCTGTTTGATGTTTTCACAAATTATTATTATTATTATTATTATTGTTATTCATGCTTCACCCTATTTGTGATGCGATCTGTTGTTTTCAGGCCTTTTCTCATGAGGCTAATGCTCATCAGCAGGTCTCAGGCTTTGTTTTCTGGATAGGGTTTTGGAGAACAGCGCACAAGAGTGTCTGGGTTTCTTAAATACCAATAATCTGGATCGTATTGCTGTTTTTCTTTTGCAGTTTATTGTTGGATGTAACTGGGACCCTGTGTACATATTCTCATTCCCCCACATGCACCACATGTTGTGCATATGACAATAAAGAAACTCTGACTCTGACTCTGAATCATCCACAAAGTGAAAGTCATCAATGGGTACTTCTTTACAACAAAGCTTAAATAAAGGCATTTTAATGTTCTCTTTAATAGTAAGCTAAACTAGAATTGGGCATTTTTACCGGCAAGATTTGAGTGCAAGTTTACTTACCAGGAGGTGGCGTGGCGAGAATGTAGTTGTCTAGCTCCTGAGGCTCCCCCTCTCCTCCATCATTAGTAGCAATGACTCTCACCCAGTACATGGCCATTGACTTCATGCCCTTTACTGTATATGAAGTCATGGTTGTTGCGTTTGAATTGCAGCGATCCCACTCTGTATTTTCTGCTGGTCTGATCTCCACAAAATATCCCTTTGCTTCATCCGCAACCTCCTTAATGTCCTTAGGTGCGGTCCAAGACAGGGACAGGGTTGTGTAGGATGAATCTGTCACTTTCAAGTCAAGGACTTTTCCAGGAGGCTCTGTATCACAAAATTCAGTGTCAGCTTTTATATTTCACACTAATACCTCACACAATTTTAAAAAAATGACAGCCGTGTCATAATGTACAGTATTTAAAAGACACTTACTTTTTGGGTCCCTGGCAAACACAAACTCAGATGGTGAACTAAATTCACCAGCTCCAGAGTCGTTGATTGCCGCCACACGGAACTCGTACTCCATGCCTTCAACCACATCTTTAACGGCAATTCCTTTACCTGGACAGCCGGAATGTGAATATGGGGTTAGTTTATTATAGCAGCAATTGTTTTAACACTTCTAAAGTGAAATGGCAGATACATTATGGAATAACCTTTGATTATTTCATTTGGTGGATGGACTAAGCCCCAGAGGTTGCTGCCTTTCTTGCGTTTCTCAAGGTTGTATCCCAGAATATTGGTTCCTCCAGTGTCAGCAGGAGGAGACCAGGTGAGACTGATGCAGTTTTTGAAGGCACTGACAACTTTTGGTGCTGATGGTGGTCCAGGGTATGCTGTACACACACAAAATAAAACAGAAAATAACCCCACAGCAAGAAGAAATTAAATTCTCTTCCATTTTGACCATATTAAAAACACATTTTATGTATAACTAATGTTCTCTATTAAGTTGGAGAATATAGGTTGGTGAAGTAAGTACGTTTGTTTATGGGGTCACCAACACGAGCAGGGGCACGCCCACCTGCTGTGGAGCAGGAGCACGCCCACAGGGACCACATGAGTCGACCCTGGGGCATGTTTTAAAAAATAGCACACATTATCAAGGAGCACCGCCTAAAAATTGTCATTAGTTATGTTTTATTAATTTAAGTAATTACATTTGCATGAATATCAATTTGAAATGAAAATAATTAATGAAAACTTTTAGAATAAAATGTTTTACTTATACAGCTTAGCAACCTTGTCTGGAGTCAAAGTTCTGATTTATGCAGAGATGAACTGAGGTCTCTGTGAGCAGCACAGCTACAAACTGTTTTACCTTGCTGAGTAGAGGAGAAAGTGGCAGAAGAAAACAGTATTTTCACAGTAACTGGGAGAAAGAGTTTAACAGTTATGAAAGACAAATTGCACTCCATTGCACAATTACAACTGGTCCAAAATTCTGCAGCCCTATTTTTAACTGGTACAGGCAAAAGAGAGCACATTACACCAGTTTTGGCCTCCCTGCATTGGCTCTCGGTTCATTTTCAAATTCAGAAATTCAGAAATCGAAATCCTTCTGTATGTTTTCAAATCTCAGAACAGCTCTGCCACCTCTTATCTCACTGATCTGCTGCAGCCATATGCCCCACAGCTCCGTCTGAGGCCAGCAGGTCAGATGCTTCTATTGGTTCCAGGAACTTGTCTTGAGCTCAGAGGTGAAAGGGCCTTTTATGTTGCAGGTCCAAAATTGTGCAATTGCGATGTTTTTGTGCCCCGGTGCAATGCCGATGCCAATAAAGATATATTCTATTCTATTCTATCTATTTATAAATAAATTGGTATGTATAGTATGGTATGGTATGGTATGGTACATGTGCATATCTCATTTGTGGTGTGACTGTGACATCAAAGCGCCACAGTGTGGAGTGACAATTCACCAGCTAACACATTAGCTTCAGTGTTTCCTCTGTCATTATACGAGGAGGGCGCCCCACCCTGTCAACTGGACGGAGTGCGCTGCCAACCGAACCATCCGTGAGGTGGCACTCCTTCTCCCTCATGAACCGTTTCTTTATGACAGATGTTTGTATATGGGGTATGACTTGTTGGGGTGGACATCATAAAATCAGAACATTTATATTTTCCATATAAATCCATGTGTTATGTAAAATATATCTATTTTTTTTTTTTACCAACTACTAATTTGTGGTTTGTGAACATCTCAACTGATTATGTCAACTTCAAGCTGTAATTTTAATGCTGTCCAGGATCTTATAGGAGAGTGTTAATTTTACGGTGCTTGAATAACTGTTTGTCTTGAGGTTACCTTTGGTTCCAGCTTGAATGTCCTCTGTTTCCATCAGCTCACTGATGCCTATTTCAGTTTCCACTCTGATGCGATAGCAGTATCTTCTGCCATGATCCACATCACTGTCTCTGTATTTGGCCTCTGGTCCAATTGGCCCCACCTTCTTCCAGGTGTTCCGTCCAATTTGTTGTCTTTCAAGAATATAGTTTTGGATCTTGCAGCCACCACTGTCTTTTGGAGGTCTCCACTTGAATTCAATTGCAGAGGAGCCGGCTTCAACAATCTCAAGAGGTCCCATTGGAGGTGTTGGCTTATCTGTCATAAAATAACGTGGCACAAAGAACAATAATTCAACCGCACAACACATATTTTCCTTTAGTTTTGTTTTATTGGTTAAAAAGCTATATATATAGCAGAAATACATATGTTTCTTTAGGATCTTCCCAGTACATACCCAGTATATTGAGCTGGCTGATGGCCTCAAGTGTGCCAAATTCATTTTTGAGTTTTATCTTGATTTCACCGCTGTCTTTACGCTGCAGCTTCAACATGAGCAGATGACTGCTTCCTTCTGACGTCTCAATCTTGATGTTGCCTTCCTCTGAAAGTTCTTCACCCTCATGGTACCACTGAACTTTTATAGGTTCTCGCCCAACGAAGGACAAATTGAAAGTAGCCTTATGTCCCTTTTTCACAGTGACTTGCGTCTTAAACGCTTCTAGCTCCTCAGCATTAAATCTGGGTGGATCTGAAATCACCAAAATACAGAAACAAATTTAAGGTTTATGTTACAAATTACTGTTGGTTGCCAAAAAGTGAAGACCGATAGTCATAAAAATGCCTCCTCATTGTGTCCTTCAATCATTATAGTACTTTATATAATTATTTTTTTATTTTGGCATTTATTTTTTTACCCTCAACAACTATTTCAGCCTCCGTCTTGCGCCCATCTGCTTCAAATTTATATTTTCCAGCATTTTCTTCTGTAACTTTGAGAATTTGCAGCCGGTGGAAACATGCCTCTTTTGAAATAGTTAGGTTATCAGATGATTGAATCTGGGGGAAAAACAAACAAACAACAAAACAAAAACACTACTGTGCTTAACTGCTTCAGTAAAGATCTAGCAAATACACTAGATGATAAGATTTCTTACTTGGGCTCCATCTTTGTACCAGATTCCTGCACAGTCCTCGCTGCTTACTTTACACTCCAGCACTGCTGCTTCTCCAATAATGGCCTTGCAGTCGGAAAGGCCAGCTTGAAAGTGAACTCCGGGTTCTGAGAGTTTAATAAACAAGTCAGTAAAATGATTCCCCTCATCTCAGTCCTCTCTGGCTTCATCCATATTATTTTAAATTGGGAACTGACAATCACATTAAACACAACATGTTTTATGTAAATTATTTGCAGTTCATGTTTATATCTGTGTGATGCCATAGAAAAAATATATGAAGATGGTGTATTGTTCAAGTTGTTAAAAAGTTGTAAGGAAGCACTTTTACGCACTTCATAAATTATACTTGGTTCTTTAAGATTCAGCTTAAAATCATGTTTTTTTAAGAAGGTTTCCTTCAATTTAGCTTTCCTGAACTCTTCATAATGCTCAAAGGAATGTATCCGGTGGAATTCAGTTGCCTCCTTTCACTTCTTGACTGAAAGAAACGCTATTAAGAAATGAAACCTCCCTCTCAGTGCTGGCAGCTCCGTGGCTGTCCGAAGAATTTATTGCTTTGCCTGACACGAATTCAGTCTTCAGTGAAATTACAGACGAAAAACGTTTAGAGTACAGAGATCCTGCAAGGTCAACTGAAGCTGTCCTCCATCTCCATCTCTAAGAGTGCATATAACGTCCAAGCAGAAGTGTTTCTTCTGTTGCAGGAATAGGAGCATAATTTCATCCACTGCGTATAAATAATTCACCTCAATGCACCGATTCATCCTGAATTAATGCTTAAAGCAACAAGCAGCAATGTTAACACAGATGCGCACAAAGCACAGATGGATTTGAGCATTGCAAACACAAAACACAGGTTGACACATATAATTTTATGCTGATGTCCAATCTGTAGGTCAAAGAAATAATTTTAAACAACAATGGTGACTCTGCTATTAACCAACACCACTCATAGATATATAATCAGCTGTTAAGAATCTCTCTCACACATTCAGGGTTCAGTCTAAACAAAACTTTGGCAGTAAAAGACAAATGTGTGTTCACATGTCTAATCACTGGATAAAGCATACTTATGGAATGACTTTAGTGATGACGTCTGCCATGCAGCAGTTTTCGACCTGAAGTCTTACCACTAACTGTCTGCCTGCTTTGATCAACAGGCCTGGCCATGCAGGGCCTGAACATCTGTCAGCTGCTGCTGGCTCACCTCCATCACCTCCTCTCACCACTTGGAGGAGAGTCATGACAGCATGCTGCTGGCACAGAGCCAGTCATCCCTGGCTTTACTCTTGTTACTGTATTTTTTTTTTCAGTTTTAGTGGAAATCACCATAAATTTCATAAATCCAGTGCTGTTACAAGTAATATAAAAAAACAACAAAAAACAAACGTAAAAATCAGTAAGGATGGCAATTTAAAATATCAACATTAAATATGAATGAACAAAGTTGTAGAAAAGATAAGACGCAGCTTACATTTGTTCTGTATGTCTTGCTGCGTCAGATCTATTAGTTTTAGGTTTTCAACTACACCGCATGGCTCGAGGTGCTTCTGTTGGCTTTTCACATTTTCCAGTTTTTACAGTCAGTGTTATTAATCCACACAGGAAATCAACCAAAAATCTCATAGTCATTTAAAGAAAAAACACGTCTATAAACATAAAACAAAAATTATTATGCTCAAAACCCAAATATAGACACTCTATATTTATCAAAGAGAAGGAAATGCCTTTTCAAATAGCTTATACTTTCATGTATTGTGTGCCTATGGCATAAAAACAGACATGATTAATTTAGCATTTAAGTTTGTCATTATTTCAATTCGCTATGTCAAAGTTCATAGATAATAAAACAGTAATATGAAAAACATATTCATAACAAGACTTGGATACAAAATTATCTAAGTGTAAATAATTCAAATAGGAAATTGTTAAGTTAAATATTAAAGATAAATTCCGATTTAACTTATGCAATAAACTTCATATAACTGTTGGCCAAAAACTTCCTTTTTATTTTTACATAATTCACCTCTATCAACTATCTTTTATATGTTACATCCTTATTGCATGTTCAATAGTCTGATCATAAACACAGAAAATATCAAACTTTACTCAAAGTTTTCATTTCCTTACTTCCTGAATCAGTTTTTGGAGATAAAAGGTGTCTCCCTGACAGTGACTGTACAGGTTATTATCGTCTGAACCTCTAAAGAAACATGAATAAAAACAAAATTTAATGTCCTAATAAATATGGCAACACATCCAGCATCACATAAATAATTGATTACTTACCTATAATTGTGTCAGGAATCAATGGACCAGCCCTGATTCGTTTTTTCTGTTTCCCTCCTTTTCCTCCATCTTCTCCATCTCCTTCATCTTCTCCTTCTTTAATCTCTCTTTCTCCTCTCATACCTCCTTCTCTTCCCTCCCCCTCTTCTCCCTCCCCCTCAGTATCTTCATCAGAATCCTCAAAGGAGTCTTCGTCTTCTTCCTCTAAATACTCTTCCAAATCGTTACCCTCAGCACCCCCAGCTGTAGCCCCTGACGTGACACCTTTCGCTGCACCGTTAGCTCCTGCTGCAGCACCACTGGCACCAGCAGCTCCACCAACATGACCAGCACCTGCAGTCCCACTGGCACCAGAAGCTCCAGCAGCTCCACCACCAGCACATCCAACCACACCAGCAACACCACTGGCAGTTCCAGCAGCTCCAGCAGCACTCCTTGCACCAGCCATGCCACCTGCACCACCAGTACCACTGGCAGCTCCACCAGCTCCAGCAGCACCCCCTGCACCAGCCATGCCACCTGCAGCTGCACCACTGGCAGCTCCAGCAGCACTCCATGCACCAGCCATGCCACCTGCACCAGCAGCACCACTGGCAGCCCCACCAGCTCCAGCAGCACCCCCTGCACCAGCCATGCCACCTGCACCACTGGCAGCTCCACCAGCTCCAGCAGCACCCCCTGCACCAGCCATGCCACCTGCACCAGCAGCACCACCTGAACCAACAGCTACACCAGCTGCACTAATGGCTGCAGCACTACCATCTCCAGCACCAGTTCCGATGCCACCACCAGCAGAGCCAGCTCCTCCGGCAGCACTGGTAGATGATTCTGCCCCACTACCAGCACCATCAGCACCAGCTCCTTTTTTCTTAGTTTTTCTTGCAGCTCCATCCTTTCTAGCTGCAGCCCTCTTGGACTTTGCTGCAGCTTTCGCCGCCTCCTTTGCTGCAGCTTTGGCCTCAGCCTCGGCCTTTTTAGCTGCTTCCTTCTCAGCTCGGGCGGCTGCTTCTGCCGCTTCATTCTCCGCTTGAGCTTTTTTCGCTAGTTCCATTTTTTCTTCCATTTCTTTCTGATATCTTTCACGCTGTTCCTTAGCTATTCTTAACAGCTCTTCATCATCGCCTGCACCCGCAATGGTGGTTTTGCGTTCTCCCTTCTTGGCCTTTTTGGAAGCGTCTTTGTTAGCTACGAAAGAAAAAGAATGTGACATTAATTCAAACATTACTTTTTATATTATTTGCATTAAACAAACATTCACAAAGATAAATGTTTGTCACCTTCAACAATAAGCCAGGCATTGCAAGACTTAATTCCTGCCACAACAGCGTAGATCCCAGCATCTAAAGGCTTGCAGTCTTTCACCAGCAGCTTGTGGATTAGTTTATCTTCTGATACAATCATCTCATGTTTCTCACTATTGGAGAGCAGAGTGCTCTTGCCATACCATTTGAGCTCAGCTATTGGTGCAGTTAGGACACACTGAAAGAGGGCATCCTCTCTTTCTTCTGCTTTGGCCTCTTTTATTTTGACAGCAAAGTCAACTTCAGGAACTGCAGGATTTAATAAAAACACAAATAAACAATACATTTAATGTCATCCATTAGTTTTGTTCATGTACTTTTAGTGGTTCCAATTTTTTTTAAATAGCAGTTCAGTGTTCATACTCATGGTGCAAGTTTAATTAATTTGAGACTGGATTTTAGTCTGTATGCACGGTAAGCATAAACTCTTGAAGTGGATTATTTAAATGTAATATGCTTCCAAAGACATACCTTTAAAATCTGTGGAGAATACATTGACTCCCTCAACATCCACTGAATATAGCCCCGCATCTTCCTTATTTAGGCTTTTAATTGTGAATATATATTTTTTGCCAACTTGTTTTAAACTATGCCTCATTCCTTCACTCTCTTCTTTGGTGAACGGAACCATAACACCATCCTATATTGGAACACACAAACATTTTTTTATACAGAATAAACAAATGGCAGTGAAATATAACACAAACTGTATGTTTCACCTTGTACAAGTAAATTTTGCTGCCAGAATCCAAAAGATCCATATCTAACTCAATTGTTGCACAGTCATCACCTTTGACCTCAATAGGTTTTAGTGTCCTGATATGTGTGATAAACTGTGAAGAAAATGAATGTGTTAATACAATGCATAATAAAGCTGTTTGACAAAATGACAATAAACACAAACTGTGATTTAGAGAAGGCTAGCTCAACGAAACATGTTTTTGCTGTAAGCCACGTACCTGCGCAATTTCCTCTTCTCGCTCTCTTTTCATTACTGTAAGTTTTTTCAGCATCCCGCGGAAGTCTGTGACGCCGTACTCAGCACAGATCCTCTCGTAATCTTTCTTGTCGGCACTAAGCAGGATTTCCCAGACTTTTTCATCTGGTTCCATTGGCTTTTGCTCCCGTGTTCCATCTGAATTACTGCAAAGCAGAAAAACTGTGAAGCTACATGGCAACAGTTGTTTTTATACCAATACTAACACTGTACCAGGGGTCTGCAACCTGCGGCTCTGAGGCCACATGTGGCTCTTTAGTTCCTCATCTGCAGCTCTGTGAAGCTTTGACCAAAACTAACAGGTAATTTAATTGTTCTGGGTTTTTATACCCACAACAAAAAAAGGGTAGTTTTGGCTTAAAAAATAAATGAAATCAAATTTCTGCATATGTTTAAGCATCACTACAGATTTCTTTTGCTGTATTACTTCATAGTGAGATATTTTCTCCTTCTGCCACATAGGCCTGCAGAGGTCAGTGTTTTCACTCCATCTAAAAGGTAGAAGATTTTATTTCTTTACATCATAGTTATTTTTTTGTCTCAAAATGTAAAGATGTCAGTAAATGTTGAAATTCATTATTGATTATTAGTTTTAAAATATCACCCCCACTGGTCAGAAAAGCCCCCACCAGTTTGCTGAAAGTGGCCCAGTGGCCACCAGCTGATCATTACAGTTGTAACAGGTTTCGTGGCTTCGGGCTCTTTTTTATTTAACAAGTGAAGGCACAGAAATGGCTCTTTGATCAAAAAGGCTGCAGACCCCTGCACTATATGAATGTCTGCCTTAAAAATAATGTTTTATTTTATTTTTTTTGGCTAGAAAATTCGAGAAAATAAAAATAAATATTCACCGTTTTTTAAGCTTCTTTCTTAGGTCTGTTAGATCTGAGAAAACATCAAATAATCTGTTTTGTAATTTTGAGTATTTGACAATACAATTTTGAAACAGCAACAATGTAAACATGATGTTTAAACCTCACCTTCAACTTGTAATTTTTGAAGTTCCTTTGTCCTGGAAAATCCCACTGTGAATAAACAAAGTAATCTTGTTACTCTATATTGTTTTGTACAGTTTTTCAGACATAGATTTTTAAAAAATGATACAAATCCTACTCTCAATAACATTCAGGACAACGGTGCAAACTGCTCTGCCAAATTCGTTTGTTGCGTAACACTTGTATGTGTCTGCATCTTCTGGAGCCACTCTAGGGAACTGATGAAATGCAAACAGAATGTAAGTTAATTTACAGTTTTTTATTTTTTATATATACTGTATAGTGTTTTAATGTTGCTTCTTAAAGCTTTGCATTTACTACAAACTGCTATAGTTGTTACCTCCAGGGTGTGTTCATCACTTTCTTTATTATATTTTTGCAAGCACACATCAGGATGGAAAAACATTTCTCCGTTTGCTCTGCTCCATGTCACGGTAGGTGTTGGATCGCCTGCCACAATGGCTTTAAACACTGCAGTTTTACCTGCAACAGCAATATCCATGTTAATATCAAACTACTTATAGTTTTAACACACACTGGTGTTGTCAGAGCACCATACATTTTTGTGCTGCTCATGAAAAACAAAACACTTTGTCACATTATATCACTAGATTCCAAGTTCAGAACTGGTCCAAGCACTAAAGTAAAACATGACATAAAATATTATTTCTGTCCTTAAAAAATGCTTGCAGGGTCCATGAAGATACAAAAAAATAAATAAGTAAACACTTGAGCATCACTCTCTTTTTGAGAGTCTTAATAATTTATGGTTCATTATTTAGATGAAATGCTAGAAATTTGTAGTTCTCCAAAAGAGACACTGAAGCTTTACAGAAAATATAAACAGAAAACAGGAAAAATGAAGAACAGATCACACTCAAAAGAGAACATCAAAATGCTGCAGTTTTTTTTGTTGTTGTTCAAGTAATTGTTTCTGTATATAAAGATTAAATGAACCTACAACCTTCTGTAATAGATTCATTTTTACTCATTTAATTAATCACAAATGTGAGATTATTTTGCTGTTTTTACTGTTTGTGTTTTTGTTTATCCTCATGGCAGGCCATAAGGCAAAAATAATGAAGTAGGTGACATTGAATAATTCACATTTAAAATGCCTTTGTGACACAAAGCACAACTTTAACTGGACAGCATTTAAATAATGTTTTTGTTTACATGCACCAGTTTTTTCCTCTCTTCCTGTAGAAAAGTACTGTATAGCACATGAGTGACTCAAAATACCATTTTGAGAAAGACCATTGAGGTATTTTTTAAAGATGTAGTGAAGATACATTTTAAAACAAACCATGATGGATATGAACTCACTAGTTATGACACGAATGCCTCAACCCAAACTGAGATGTTCTGGAAACAAAATTGTAATTTATATGAAGTGAAAGCATCAGTGGTTGGTTAATGAAAGACAAGCCTATCATATTCTCTAGGCACAAAGCTGTTTTGTTTCTTATAGTTTCTATTTTAATATCTCAGTCTAGACTGTGACTATTAAACACATAAATCAATAAAAAAAGAGGACTATATAAACATAAACCCATGTTTAAGTGATCTAACAAGTGGCAGTGAGACAGCTGCAACTTGACCAAACATGCTGGGTACTTTTAGAACCATGAACTTTTTTTTTTAAAGAATAAAACTATTTGTTTGGGACATTGAACATAAAGTATAGTTGTTGTAGGACGGAGCTAATCATCACGTCTCAATGCTGCACATTCATCAGAACAGCAAGCAGTAAACAACCCACACAGAACTTCCCGTCAACTACCAGGCAGACGATACAGGAGCCTCCCATCACGTACGAAAAGTCTCAAAGACAGTTATTACCACAAGCTGTCAGATTACTGAACTCTTGATAATAATACAAAACAATTGACAATAACCCTGATGCATGCTCAATAATCCAGGTAGAAAAATCTAAAAAAGCTAAGTCGGGTCCTCTGGACATTCAAAAAACAAAACAAAACAAAACAAAGCAAAAAACTGTAGAAATGTTTCGCCTTTCGTCCGAAAGACTTCCTCAGTCTGAGTTGCTGTATTCAGCTCAGTCTTATAAATAGCACCCTCTCA
>JARVJN010011425.1:0-11209 GCA_031763805.1 Argolebias nigripinnis
AAGACCTGCAGTTTTGTGGGCATTAGTAATTTTGTTATTGAATCTTTGAAGGGTGGAAGTGTTAGGGTTGTGGGGGGTGGCATGAGCCTCAGTGCCCAGGGGCCCCTAGGTATACTAATCCAGCCCTGGTACCAGGCGTTCAAGGGTTAGGGCAGTTGAGATCAGGCATGTGGACAAGGAACGAATGCATGGGATACAGTAACAACTACAGGTGACTAAAATGGCCACACAAACTCCTACAGAGATAATCAGGGACATAATGATACCCTTCCATCTGCCAAACATCTTATTAAACCAATCAGAAATGGGATTATCAATTCCAGAAGCATCTTGCATTTCTTGGGACATATCTTTTAGGGCCTTAAGGGCTCTAGCTAATTTACCATCTGGGGCAGTATTATTAGGAATAAAATTACAACATTGTTCACCAATCATTGAACAGACACCTCCGTTTTTAGCCAATATCATATCTAACGCCATTCTGTTCTGGATTGTCATTTTGGATGTGGGCCTTGTTGTTCAAAGAGGCCTTCAATTGCATTGCGGGTTGTTATAAAAATAAAATTATTTTTTGTCCTCATAGCAACGTATTTGATCAACTCATGTATCAGCTTATTATGTTTACCTGTCATTGTTTGTTTCACTGAAAGTGTGTGTGTTCATTTTCCTGTATAACCAGAACAGTGCTAGCCTGGTTAAAACCAGACCCTGTCCGAAGTACAGGATCTGGTTTTAACCAGGCTATAACAGTGCTAGTCTTACATATAAATCAGGGAGGTGTTAAGAAGATTCTGGAAGCCCAGAGCATGCACAAACACTAACCTAGGGAGTGGTGAAGAACCTTCTAGGAGATGAGATCAGAACAGGTTATACCTAAAAACCAGCTGCCCTAGTCAGAATATAAAAAGACCAGATGCTTCCTCCTTCAGACAGAACAACGCAGATCGGCCACAACTGAGAGAACTTCTGAACAGGTTGTATGGTTGGGTTGTTTTCCATTAAATGCACATTTAATGATCTCACATGACTCTGTGTTCATTGTACTTTAATCAATAATCATAATTAAAGTGGGTTTGGATTTTCAAGTACCTTTTCTGTCGTGTTTTTCACTCCAGTATTCAATCCAAAGAGAAACTAAAAACCAACTCGAGCGGAAAGTAAGGTGAAATCCGCAACAAATTGGAGGTCCTACCGAGATTGTTTCTACATGGACGATACAGGGGTGGAAGTGAGTCCAACATTCTGACAACAGACCGGTCTACACAAAGAGGTAAGCAGATTGCCTGTTTCAACAAAAAAATCTGAAATTGGACATTAATAGGCAAATTTTACTCAGTGTGTTTGGACTCCAGGGTTAATACGTGTGAAAAAGGAACGTTAAAATTAAAAGTAGAATTATAATTTTCCAGCCAAGAATCCAGATTCCAGAGTAAAACACGCAGTGGTCGCGCCCCCAGTGGTCCGACGGGTCCATCTGGTTGAGGGGGAGTGGGGTTTTAGAATAAATATTCGCCGTCACTCCTGTAACCCTAGACTGAGTTTACTGTCGTCTCGTTAGGTTTTGTGGCTAACTATAAAACAGTGTCAATTAAATCTACTTATAATTTGATTCATGATAAGTAGAAGCGGAATCTGGTGAGGTGGTGTATTGTATATTACCGTGCGTAAAATACGTTATAATACACTAGGAATAAAGGTATTGAAAAATCAAACCCACAAACAAATAAAATAAGTAAGAGATAATTTTAAAATAAAGAACAAAATAAAGGATAAAATAGTCTGATAAAGGAGTCAACACACACTTCCACAAATTTTATTAAAATTCAAAAGGTCATTTTCTTTCCATTGTTGAAGGTTCTTTTCATGGTGTCAGAGTCTCGCGTGAATGAAGTGCAAAAGTTGGCCTGTCCATTGTCTTTCATGTTTGATGTTTGTCTTTTGTCAAAACTATAAGACCAACTACGTAAGTGAATTACAAGAAAAGAGTTCCTGGGTGAGATTAGCAGTAAAAGAATCCTGGTAATCTGGCTTGCCCTGAGGAACGTTCAGATTGCTAAAGGACATTCCTTTCGGGGAATAACTGTGGTCTCACTGGTTGTTCCAGTATCAATAAAAAGTAATAGGCTTGGTGTGTGTGTAACAAGTGTACATGGAGAGTGAAAAGGAAATTGACATGGAGGAGAGTTTCAGCAAAAAACTTGAGAAAACCTTGCTTAAACCATTGACAGAGCAGATTAAAATCATAAAAAATGCAATGTCTTTGTCAGTTCAGGACAAAAAACAAGAGAAACTACTTCTAAAAAGGTTAAAAGAACTAGATCAGCACTCAGAACAAAATAGCGCTATAAACCTAATGTGGGAACAAATACATAAAATCCGGAAAGAGAAAGACAGGTTGGAGAAGCAAAAACAGGAAGCTGGGACTTTACGCAAGGGAAAATATAAAAACCTGCTAGCAACTGCAGAAATTAGCCACAGGGAGTGGTTCAACTTAGTTTTGATTGCACAAGGCTTGGTTCATGTGTTGACCTCAGACGAAAATGTAAAAGTAGGAAGTGAAACCAGAGTAGCAGTCATCTCAAAGCCTCCGCCTTATTTTAATGACAGCATACCATCAGTACCTTTTGTTAAAAGCATGTATCCTCTGTATAACGTTGAGAAAGGTACTGTAGAGGTGGAGCCCATACCACCGTCATTAACACATAACAGGGTTGTCTCCAGTACGCCATATAATGAGCTAGCGAAGGGGCTATATTCAATAAATACTGAAAGCCTAATCACAGTAGATATGACAGGAGATCTCAGTCTATCACGTCCAGTATCACAGGCATTCTCATTTGACCGTCCAACGATTGCAGGGCTGCTCTCACTCACTTTTGGTGAGGAGGCCAAGCCCAGACAGGTTCTTCCTGATGCCCCTGGATGGGGAAATAGACCTGGTTTGGCAGATAAAACACCAGCAACACCTTTATTGTCACTCCAAACCCCACAAAGCTTGCAATTACCATGAGATAGTACTTAATTTTTACCAGGAGTTCCAGTAAGAATAACTTCTGATATTATCACCTCCATCCCAACAGAAACTCCCTTTGGGGAATCAGACAGGTCTGTCCCTTCAGAGAATGATGAGGCACAGGGACCTTCTAGAGTTGGAAGTTATCCCTTGATGCAGGCAGGAGTACATGTCAAGTATAAGCCGTTTGCTTTAGGAGATATATAGGCTTTGGTAGACAGACTTCCTCCGCTGACAGAAGGAGGAAGTAAGTGGCTGAATGCAGTAGTCTCACCAAGGGGTCCACATTAGCGGTGGGAGACATGAGAGCATTGTTAGGGAGATGTGTGACGTCCACCCGGTTGTGTGAGCTGGAGAGAGCGGCAAGATAGGGCAGCAGAGTTTTAGACTCAGAACCTATGGTTGAACATATTAATGTTTTCGCATGTGCCCTTCGTGAGGCTTATCCCCTTCCTGAAGGAATGGGAGTTCCTAAGTTCCAGTGGAAGCCCGGACAAAACCCGACCACTAACTTAGACCAGTGTAAACAGGACTGGCATGACAGAACGCACTGTCATGGACAGAGTGCAGGGCAAAGGCATTTCTTTAGACAAGCCATTTTAGAGGGTGTTCCTACATCAGTAATGAAGGCCATGAAAGCAAACCCTGACTTACCCATGGCGGACGCAGAGAGGTGGGAACGTCATCTCATTCATCACCTGCATGAAGCTGCAGATGATGATACCAAAAACACAGCTGACCTTAAAGATATGCAGACTCAGCTGCTTAAACTTCAACTGAAGCAAGCTAGAGATATGGTACAATCAAATAAGGAGTCTAAACAGATGGTGGTGACTGAGGGAGTCCAAGTGGGCACGTCTCAGCCAGCACCAGCACCATATAATTCTTATTCTCAGGTTCCGATCAGAGGACAGTGGAGGACGAGAGGATGATATCGGGACAGGGGTTACAGCAGTGTTTACATGCAGGGAAACAGATCACAGGATGTTTGCCATTTGTCAAAAATCAGGACATTGGGTAAGAGACTGCTTTCAGAAAAAGACCCAAGTTCAGAGGGGGAAGCCTTCACTATGCTACCAATGTGCAGGCGACACCTCTGGGACAATATCCCTCCGAGTAGCAGGAGTGGGCCCAAGGTCAAGGGTTTGGTGGTTCTCATCAGCAATGACACACCCCATAGAGAAACTTGCCCATAGGGGGAGGTGCAGACCCTATGGTACAAATGAAGGTCTTAAAACAAAGAAATACCATTTTTGGTGGACACTGGGGCAATGTACTCCACTCTTAATGACCTTGGGCTTCTCTGGGGTACAACAAAACTGCCGTTAACCGAACCTCTAGTAGTCAGTGCAGGAAGTCAATCCATGACTCATCTGTTTGTCTTATCTAAGGATGTACCTGTCAACCTACTTGGAAGAGACTTGTTAAAGAAATTAGGAGCAACCATCTTATGTGAATCTTCTGGTCTCACTGTCACTCTGCCAAATGGAACTCACTGGACTTGTTCTGCATTCTCTTCCACTTCCTCCCAATGTTTGCTGAAACCAACTCAGCCTGAGGTGGCAGACATTTTTTGGGCTTTGCTACACCCAGAAACAACTGAACACTCTGGAATTTATTCTACGTACCTATTTTGGAAGCCATGGGTGGACACTCTGCACCCCTATGTTCCTCCCTTAGATCCTCTGCATGTGACTCTTTTTATGATCGTGATTCTGATTATTGTTACCATGAGGCTTTCGCCTCCACCCTACAGAATACTGAGTGGTCTATACCTTCAGATAAGATCCTGGTAGGGCCACAAGGGGTTGCTTCACATGTCACCCTGTCACCCTCTCAATTGGAATGGTACAGGATGTCAGCTGAAGCCGTACCACATGTCTCCCTTGCTCTCTCACCCTCTCACCAGGCGAAAGACTTAGGTCCCATGGTGAAGGCCGTGACAGAGGCCATAGACTGGGTTCCTACCCAACTCCCGTCTGTTGCATTTTTCCCATCTACTGATTGTTACATTATCACCATCTCTGCATCCGATCAAGGGGTTCTTACACATGAATTGATATCCAGAGACCACTGTAGAGAGAAAACTGACCATCCTGATGTTCCCAAAATGCTTGCTACACTCCCTGACTCTCTCTGGTCTGGGGGGCCTGAGGATGTTGGTCTTGCTAATTGTTCTCCTATCACTTTTGACTTGCATCCCACAGACCCAATCTGGCTTTACCAGTATCCACATAAACCTGAAGCAGCGTTGGGCTTAGAAAAGACAGTTCAGGGTTTGTTAGACGTAGGGGTTTTAGAACCATCTTGTTCACTGTGGAATACTCCCATTTTGCCGATAGAAAAGCCTAGTACAGGGAAGTATAGAATGGTTCATGATCTTAGGTATATTAATGCTATCTTGAAGACTCCTACTTGCCCCGTTCCAAACCCTTATGTGGCTTTAACAAATATACGCCCAAAACATGTGGTTCACTTGTATTGACTTGGCTAATGCATTCTTTTGTCTTCCTTTATCACAACATGTGCGGGACATTTTATCTTTTATCTTTTGTGATCAACAGTATCGGTACACCAGACTTCCCCAGGGTTTTGCTCTCTCCTGGCATTTTTAATCAGGTTTTGAAGGATCTTATTAGTAATTGTCCCCTCCCATCGAGCACCATTTTACTTCAGTATGTAGATGATCTTCTGATTGCTTCTGAATCTTCGGCAGATTGTTTAACAGCTACTCATGACGTTTTACTGTTCCTCCATAATGTAGGGTTCAAGGTCAGTAAATCAAAACTTCAGGCTGTTCGCTCACAGGTCTCCTTCTTAGGACGCTTAGTGTCTGCATCAGGTACATCTTTATCACCTGAACATAGAGCCTCTATTTTGAATCACCCTAAACCAAACACAGTAAAAGAAATGCTCTCTTTTTTGGGGTTAACAGGATATAGCAGACATTACATTCCTGATTATTCTGAACTGACTACTCCCCTTCGAGACTTAGTCAAACAGCAGGGGATGAGAAATTTAAGAGCTCATGCGACTTGGACACAGGCTTCTGAGAAAGCATTTATTACTCTAAAACAGCTCATGACGCGTGCTGCGGATTTGGCTCTGCCGGATTACTCCCTGCCCTTTCATTTGGATGTTTCTGAATCAAAAGGCACCATTAATGGTATTTTGTTTCAGAAACAGGGGGGAACCAGACAGATCCTGATGTATGCAAGCATTTTGTTAGACAGTGCAGAAAAAAGACATCCCCCATGCACTCAACATGCAGCAGGTTTAAGCAAGATCATTGCAAAAACAGCTCACATAGTGATGGGCCATCCCTTACATGTTCTGACCTCACATAACATAGTAGCCTATGTAAATTCTCAGATCTTCACCATGACGTCGTTAAAACAGCAGAGAATGAGCAAAATACTAGCCGCTCCAAATTTACTATTCTCACATGAGGGCATAAACATGGCAGATGGAATGGGAACAACACAAACACATGACTGTGTGAGAAAAGTACAAATGGAAGAAAAAATCAGACCAGACCTACAAACAAAACCTATACTAGACTCAGAAGTAATGTATACTGATGGTTGCTGTTTTAGAATGGAGGATGGGTCTCTGAGGTCAGGATTTGCAGTAGTAAAACAAAATGGATGCACGTTTGAAGTGGTTAAGTCAGGACAACTGAGTGGACAACAATCAGCTCAAAAGGCAGAAATTCAGGCAGTAGTCGAGGCTCTGAAAATGGGAGCAGGAAAAGAACTCACTCTGTACACAGATTCAGCTTATGCCTACGGGGCAGTTCATGTTCAGCTACCACAGTGGAAAAGAGCAGGGTTTTTAACAGCTGGAAACAAACCAATTAAGCATGAGGAACTCATAAAAGAACTAGCTGACAGTCTGTTGTTACCAAAGAAAGTTGCAGTGGTGAAGTGTAAAGGACATGATATGTCTCAGTCAGAAACAGCAGAAGGAAACAGGCAGGCAGACTGAGCAGCGAAGGAGGCTGCAGGTTATTTAGAAAAGAGACAGATGGTGACAGTGGAGGAAGAATGCCAGTGGACCAATCGTTGGGGAGAAACAGAAGTAAGAGAAGCACAAGAGAGGGCCTCACCAGAAGAGAAGTCATTGTGGAAGAGAAAAGGAGGCATGCAAGATGAGCAGAATGGGTTGTGGACAGGGCCGGGGGGGCATGGATTTTACCGATGACTCTGAAAAAACAAGCTTTCCAGGAAGCGCATGGTCTCGGACATGTGGGAAGCAAACAAATGACTAGAAATCTTCAACAATGGTCGCACCCACACATGAAAGACATGATAACTGAACACATTGGAACCTGTAAAGTATGCACACAATATAATGTTCGACCAACCGTCAAACCAGAACAGGGATGTTTCCCTTTATTGTTTAGACCAGGACAGGAAATAGTTATAGACTACACAGACATGGTGGAGCCAGTCAGGGGTCACAGATATGTGCTGATGTGTGTTGACGCCTTTACAGGGTGGCCAGAGGCCCTACCTGCAAAAAAGGAAGATAGTAAAACAGTCATAAAATTTTTGATAAACCATTACATTCCCAAACATGGGTTTCCTGAAAAAAAATCAGATCTGACAGTGGTACACATTTTAAAAACAGACCTGCAGGCTGTGGAAAAAATGTTAGGCCTAAAACATGCCTTTGGAACAGTGTACCACCCTCAATCACAAGGTAAGGTTGAAAGGATGAATCAAAATGTTAAACAAAAATTGGGAAAAATCTGTGCACAGACTAAATTAAACTGGGTTGATACGCTGCCGATTGCTCTAATGACTATAAGAACTTCTGTGAATAATGGAACTGGATTCTCTCCTTATGAGTTAACCACAGGTCGACCATTCCCTGGGCCACACTCAGGCTCCCTACCAGCCGAGAAGGACCGTAAGTTGGATCATAAAATATACTTTAATGAGTTAAAAGCTTTGGTGTCTAACTTTACTCAGCAGGTTCACGAGAAACAGGGTCCACCAGAAGACCCTTCATTGCCCACGGCCGAGTGGGTATTGCTGAGGGTCATTAAGAGAAAGTGGCCGGAGCCTCGCTGGACAGGTCCCTTTCAAGTGACAGAGAGAACCTCACATGCAGTCAGGCTGAGAGGAAAGGGGGAGATCTGGTACCATTGGAGTCAGTGTGCACCTGCCCGGGAACCAGGCAGGAACTAGGAGACCAGGCTGAACATCAAGACCTCGTAAATTGAACTTTTACACCCTGATAGACCCAAAACAGCCGAGTTTAGTTGCGTGCCGGCTCTGAAGGACTTTGTTAAATTGGGCCACTCGGTGTTGGAACAGCCACATATAGTACAGACACCTAGAGAGATAAAAACACTACATATTAGAGTCTCACACAACACGAAGAAAACTTGGGGACATAGGAAGATTCAATATCCCCAAGCAACGCCAGGGGTCTGCCTTGAGTAGCTGTTCCAGGGGTCTGCCCTGAGTAGCTGTTCCAGGGAAATGCACCTGTGTACGTGTGGCACATTTCAAATGTTGATTAATTGATGTTTTGTTTCCTACTTTTATGCTCATTCTTTCTATTTTTGCTCTGTTTTGTAAGGGGACGACTACGTTGCTGTCGGAGGAGGAACCAGGTCTAGACTTCAGTGGAATCAAATTAGTATTTTGCACGCTTATACACTTGCTTGAAATTATATTTTACACACAAATTTGAATTTTAATATTTTGATCTTTGAATTTATTATTACTTATCACCATACTTTAAGATCTATTAGCTTGAACTTATTTTATATGGTCAGTATATTTTACAGTTTACATTATTAATTTTAAGATTTTATTACTTAATGTGTGGCAGTGTATGTTGAACTCTTATATTCTGAGAAACTTTTAACTCACAGAGTTTTCCTATCGTGCTAAGATTTTGCTATTGTCTAGTAATTTCAGGAACTGACTGTTGAAAAGATGCGGTGGCCTGACCGTAGGATCTCCCTGGCAACCGGGATCTCCACGGTGGTGGTGGTTACCTTAATCTTCTTGTTGGAACATTATTGTGTTATCCTGAGGTGGTTCGCTAGCTCCTTCAGCTGAATGGTTTTGCCCTGGAAGACTTCCAGATGATTCACCCCTCAGAAAAGGCCAGGGAAAGATGTGGACCTCATGAATTGAGGTCCAAAGGGGGATTGTTGTAAAAATAAAATATATTTTGTCCTCATATAGCAACAAAGTGATCAACACATGTATCAGCCTATTATGTTTACCTGTCATTGTTTGTGCGTGTGTTCATTTACCTGTATAACCAGAACAGGGCTAGACTTGCACATACCTCAGGGAGATGTTATGATATTTTTTGGAAGCTGCTAAGTGCTGCTTTAGAAAGCCCGGAGCATGCACTTACCTAGGGAGTGGTAGAGAAACCTTCTAGGAGATAAGATCAGAACAGGTTATATCTAAAACACCAGCTGTCCTAGTTAGAATATAAAAAGATCAGATGCTTCCTCCTTCGGACAGAACAACGCAGATCGGCCGCAACTGAGGGACTGCTGAACAGGTTGTATGGTTGGGTTGTTTTCCATTAAATGCGCATTTAATGTCCTTTTCTTCTCTATCTACTTTAATGATCTCTTCTTCTTCTTCCTCCTCTTTATCTTTAATCATTTAAAATGACTGTTTGAAAATAATAAAAAGTATTCTGTGACTTCTTAAACTTACAATTAATTAAAATTGGTTTTGGAACTTTGAGTGCGAGTTTGTCGTGTTTTCAGCGTATCTCCTTCTTTCATCCAAAGTGAAACCAAACAACGAACTTGGGGCGAATAAGAAAATCGAACGCCAACAATTGTTTGGCATTTGTTTAGTGTATATTTTAGTTTATATCGTGTGGGTGGGGTGCGTAGGTGAAGTGGCGGGGCTTCTCCGGGCCTGTGGTGCGAGGCTCTTGGTGTGGTGGGCTGGCCTTCCTCGGCTGCAACTCCCTGCTTCTCTGGCCCCTGGCCAGGTGTCAGCTTGCGATCGCTGTTGGGTGGGTAAGGCGCATGGTCAGCCCGACAGAGGCT
This sequence comes from Argolebias nigripinnis, assembly GCA_031763805.1. NCBI lineage: Eukaryota > Metazoa > Chordata > Actinopteri > Cyprinodontiformes > Rivulidae > Argolebias > Argolebias nigripinnis. Next base: position 10,059 of record JARVJN010011425.1, read on the forward strand.
CTGTCGGGCTGTCTTTGTGTGACTGTTTATGTCACAGGTTGGGTTTTTGGTTGTCCCCTCTCTTGGATCAATTTGGGCCCCTCATTTAATGTTGGGTCTACTTCCCCCTGTCACGCCCCCTCCAGTGGCGGGCCCCTCTGCCGCCGGTGCATTGGTGGCTCTCGACATCTGGGCTGGGTGATCGGGTGTGTGCCGGCCCACCCTGGTGGCTGCCTGCTGGGGCCTGGGTGCCCTGGCTCTTTCGGGCCTCTGTTGGGGGGTGGTATGACCTCGGGGCTCGGGGCTCAGTGTCCATGCCCGGATCTACTCTGGAGGGGCAGGTTGCCGATGGGGCCTGTGGGCTCATCGCAGCAGCCTCCTGGGATTTCTGCACTGTGGTTGCTAGGGGTCACCTGGGGCTTCCCTCTGCTTCTCTCTGGGGGGTGTGCAGTTGTCCCTGACAAGAGACTCTCGAGGCTCCGGTCTTGGGGGCCGCTGTGTGTCTGTGGCTCTGGTTCTCCCTGTGTTACTATTGTGTCCTGTGGGGGTGGGTCTGTGGGTCCCCACATCCACTAATGAACATTCTTATGGAGAAATCTTATAGTGACAAGCGTGCTCACACAGATGTTTAGATTCAGGTGTTTATCAGATACACACTCAGTTGGGTTGTGGTGCCCACTAAACACATCTTGTATCACTATGTACAGTATAAATAATTTTAATGATGTTATAAGTATCATTATACTGTATAAGTTGTTTTGTTGTGGTGGTTTCTCGATTTTGTCCGCAGATCTAGAGGCAGACTTCAATGATGTTGATTTGTGTTCTTGTTATACTTCTCTCTCTCTCTCTACTCCTATCACCTTCTTTCTCTTTTCTCTTTTACCCCTTCTCTCACTTTTCTAGCTTTATTTTCTTCTGTGTCTTTTCATGTTCATTACATCTTAAACCATCCATCCATCCATCCATCCATTGTCTTCTGCTTATCCGGGGTCACGGGGGTAGCAGCCTAAGTAAGGAGGCCCAGACTTCCCTCTCCCCAGCCACTTGGGCCAGCTCCTCAAGGGGAATCCCAAGGCGTTCCCAGGCCAGCCAAGAAACATAGTCCCTCCAGCATGTCCTGGGTCTTCCTCTGGGTCTCCTCCCGGTGGGACATGCCCGGAACACCTCAC
>JARVJN010011908.1:0-11164 GCA_031763805.1 Argolebias nigripinnis
TTGTTTTAACTGGTCACAAGGTAGTGCTCTGAAATATAAATGAAGTTTAGACAATTGTTGTTAAAACAAAAACAAAATCTGTAAAATCGGTTTCTCATGCAAGCATTGGCCGATTTCCCAAAATAAAGGAAATCGGGGCTGATAAATTGGCCGGCCGATAAATCGGCCAGCAGATTTATCGGTGCACCCCTAACAGTATTGCACAACTAATGCAGCTTCAGTGCTGTCCATTGTCTTTCAGGAGGATGCCCTTTTGGTTTCAATTACCATACATTGTGGCCATGAGATGTTTTCCATGTCATAAAAACATATAGACTGGTTTTTGGCCTATTACTTAATCCCTGGCATAGTTAGGAGCTTGTAGTGGGGAGCCTCTTGTTTTTCATGTGCTCTGTCAGAGGACTTGGAGGGTGCTAGACCAAATCCATGGTGCCGTGTGAGGACCCAACATGTATTTATAGGCTGAAACTGTAACCTGAAGAAGCTGCTTCAAACATGTCAGTAATGACGTTGCTCTGTATTTAAACCTCAGGATCTATTCACCTGGGAGTAAAGGTCCAGGGGATAGGGTTTTTTTTTTTTTTTTGGCAATAAAGTATATTTAAAAGTAAAATGCCCTAACAATGTTCAGTGTGTCCCTTCCAGAAGAAATAATGTAATATTTTCTCAGTTTTGCTCGTTTAGGATTAGGAGTAAAGTGGCAGAGAGAGTTTTATTCTGTTGTTTCTGACCTTTTAACATAAGCCTGCTTGACTCTTGAGGGATTTTGTGTGAGGAGCTGTTTGGGTGACGGCAACAGCTGAGCAGTAACTTTTTGTGTGTTGCTGCTGTAAAATCCACAACTTCAACACCCACTAAAATATCTGCTATTTCAGTAAATTGTTAATTGGAAAAGTTTCGTTTAAAATAAAAATCACAAAAAACATCTTCAATTTGACAATTTTCCTCAGATTTTTACCTAATTTGAAAATACAGTATATATTTGTAGTTTAGACTGTTTCTTGAAAAAAAAAAGAGATGTTTCTGACTTGTGCTGCACTGGTTTTATTTTATCTCATTTATGCTTAATTTATTTAATAAAAATGATAAATCAATCATTTAAGTTAAAACTCAGACATCCAGAAAGTCATTTAAAGGACATCTGTGTCAATATTGTCTAAGAACAAAGTATAATAATAATAAATAAAAAAAATCCTTGTGTGTTACTTGGAGGACAGAGCAACCCTTGAAAAGAAAAAGTATTTTTTTTTAATTCAATGTATGGTAGACAACTGCAGCAAAAACACAGGCTCGTTTCAAAATTGCCACACAACTTACATCAGCACCTTCTTATATAAACAGCTTTGTTGTGTTTTTTATCCTTTAAATGGAGTTTGTAATTGTCTGTCCTTGTAATGTGGCAACATTTTCTAATCTCTTTATTTGTTCTGCAGGCCGGCGTGAAGGGGACTTTAGGTCGCCTAGTTGGAATATTTGAGGTAAGCTGCTGTTTACTTGCTGTGGATTATTTTGTCGACACACCTTTTGTGTGATTGTGATTGAGAAATAAAGCGCTGCAATAATTATTTCTTTGCTTTCCACAGAACAAGGAGAGAAAACACAGAACCTACGTCTATGTTCTTATTGTAACAGAGGTGCTGGAAGACTGGGAGGACTCTCTCAACATTGGTAAAGAACTATTTGTTTACTTGACAGAGGAGATCATACAAAGTTCTCAGGCAGTCACATGCTTAAACTGTGGCTTTAGTTGTTTTTTACATTTCAAGCCTTTTCATTCCTGCCCTTGTGATTTTCTCTCTAGTCCAGACCCAGTTTTCACTTTGCAGTTTTTCATGGTGTCGTGAGTGAACCGTCTCTACAGTGGTTGTTTTGTTTTGTCCACAGGGAGAAAAAGGGAATGGTTTAAAATAGTCGATGCCATGCAAGTGTTGCAGTGTCACAAGCCTGTGCAGGCCACCTACTTCGAGGCTCTCCAGGGGAGTTGCCTGACCAGTAACGGAACGCCACTGGTGACCACAATAGGTGGGGACCTCTCCCCTACCTACAGCATCAATCAGAGCTCCGTGTCGGGTATCAGATAACTAAAACCGCGACTCTGACTTCCCTAGGAGCTTTTGCCACCACTTGCGCTCTTACTTGTCACTTCTCTCTTTCTCCTCTCCCTTTTGTTTTTATTCTTTCCTCAATAACATGGATTTGCCTTGCCAACTCCTCGGTGCCAGAACTGAGGCACAAACTTGATGAGAAGTGTCGGGTGAATAGTCTGAAATATTTGTAAATGTAATTTTTGAACCCTTCCCTTTATACTGACGAATTGCATGAAGTGTCCCCTCATTTCCAGTTCTTTATGCACCCTTAGCGTGGTGATTATTGAATGCAAGAACTACTTTTTACTGTTGTAATGTAAAAGTGTACACGTAGTGCTTACGCTGAAGGCTTTTGGTGGTCTTTTTAAACGTCTTCGCCATTATTTTATTTTTCCTGGATTTAAACGTGCCCGTTATTGTACTCCCTCCCCTGTTGTAAGGATAGGAAATATTGTCTGTACCTGAATGAACAGAGTTGTGGAACGTGTCTTGCATGAGACTGACTGTAATCCAGTCTCGCTCATTTGAGTGATGTTGTGCAGATTGTGCAACCAACTTGTGGCAAGCTGTTCTCCATGTTCCCCTTTAATGTAGTTGTGTTTTTAAACACAATAGTACTGCCCTTAAGTAGGTTTTCAGTGTCTGTTAGTTTCAACCGTGTCTCTTATTTTCATTTTGTTCGTAACGTAGCACAGATGACTATAGCGGGCACTTTTCATTGTGTTCATGATGATGATGATTATTTTTTAATCCTTTCCTTAGTATTTAATCTGCATCCCCCAAAACGCTCAGAACTCGAACTTGACGTTGAAAGTAATGGCTCTATAATGCTGTCTTTGGCATGATGCAGAACAAAACAAGCCTTGTACAGTTTGAAACCTTGTTTTTAACTTGTAAAATGCTTTTGGATACTAATATTTTGTTTCTTCCTGTTCGTTTGGTTCTTTAACGTTTGGCAAGTCTCTTTAGCTGAGCTGCGTCACCTGGCCTCGTCGTAAGGCAGCTGGCTCAATACTGTGAAACTGGAGGCGCTGTAGATAGCATGTAAGAGGTTTTTATTGTAAATTGTTTATTTCTGTATAGATCAAAGGTGAAAGTACAAACGACAAGACACCTCTTGACGTATCTCCGAGTGCTACGTGTCGTTTCAGCCCAGGCTGGAAAACTGATTTAGCTTCTTTTGTTGGCGTCGGAGCTGTTGGGGAATTTTCTCTTGAGAAAGCGTACAGTCGAGCTGAGGCTAAAGAACAAGGAATGAGGCTGTGGGTGAGATTAAAGAGCGTATTTAAAGACTATTCATGAAGTATTTCCCCATTTCTTAGGCCAGGTCATATTTTGTAACATGTTTGGTCAAACTAAAATTTCAGTCAAAAGTTTTCAAATCACTACTTGACTCAGCAACAAGTCTGTAGTGTTTACCATTTATCAGTGTATTTACCTGTGAAGGGTTTCTCATTAGTTTCACTGCAAGCACATTCATATTTCTCTGGTTTACTGTCCATTCTAAAAACTAACATTCACTTTTTCCCCTCATTTTTTTAACTGATGAGGCTAAATTGTTGATTTTCTGATAACACATCCAATCATTTTTTAACAACCACTTGTAGACTATACCAAATACATGCATTACTAAAGCACCTGTTAGCACCTTTTCAGGCTTTTTTTGTGTGGATATTTTCATACTTTTCACTGTAGCTGGTTGCATGGTCTGGCTACCTTTGTGCTAAAAGGTCGCTGCAACCCCTAAAAAAAAAAGTTACAGGAAGGAAGAAATCTTAAGATCAAAATTGATTGATTTAAAAAATAATACTGTACGTCCATAAAGTCAAGAAGAGATGCCTATTTGCATAGTAGTCATAGAAAATATGACTTGCTGTAAAATGTTTTTACTTTTAGATGGTAAAATTCAATTACATTAGTTTGATTTTAGTTATTCCACGAGGTATAAAAAATTCAATTATGGTAGTTAAATGCTGTTTCAGTACAGCCATGATTATGTTTTGTAAAGTTTGTAAAATAGAATGTACTGTTGCTTTAAACCCAGTGAAGATCTGCAGAATTGGATACAGCATAAGAGGGCACATTTAACCAGACGTACACAGAAAACTGTAGTATTTATGAGAAACCCCTCACAGTAAAAAAAGAACTGAATCCTTTTGAAAAACTGTTTTTCTACGAGCGACCTGAATTGATTTTCCTGTTTGTTTTCTGGTGGCCCTTCACTGCCTCGGTGAATAACAGCTTCAGATCAACTCCGTGTGCACGGGTGACGATTGAGCAGCTCCTCAGTGCCAGGAAGAGCAAAAATGGGTCGAAAGTCTCGTCCCGCCTGAGACTTTGAACTAATTTTACTGCTGCACATTTCAAAGGTGTGGTGGCCAAAGTTTTTCTTTATGATGCACAACTTTGCACCAGATTTTGTTGCTTCAATCTTCCGGCCTGCATGGAAATTGTGCAATTTGAGCACAATAGAGCATGTTAAAAATAAAAATTAGCCTAACCTTTGTTGATTTAAACAAAAGGTACCATCAAAATGAATGCGAGTACTTTCACAACTAACGGCCAGTGATACAATTATTGAGCTCTCGTCTCTAACCAATGTTTTTGACAAGCTTGTGTCTTGTGCATAACTTTTAAAAAGCACCTGTAAAACTAAACATTAAAGCAGTTCCTGGTTTTAAAAAGCAATGCAATCTTGGAAGACTGAAATTTTTCCCAGATGACTTTCACAGTGGATTCATTGTGGAGTAAAGATGGCACTTGATTGATCTGCAGCGTTTTATTTTTATGACTGAAGTTAAAATGAAGGATAGTTTATTTAAAATTTCTTTTACACAAATGGCTCGTCTGCCACGTCAACCGGCCTCCTCTTGTGGCCGAAGCTGTAGTATTACAAGTGCATCACCCAGCACTGGAGGATCAAGTTTCCTTTATCAGACGATTCACTGCAAATAAAATGTATAATTTGAGACTTCCACTAAGACACTTGCAACTGACATGCAAACATGTGCACTTCTAGCTGTTCACATCAGCCTTGAAGTTACAAACTTGTAAATGTGTTATCAGAAAGTTTTTGTTTTTTTGTCACGGGAATGTTGTCCTGTTGTCATTTGGGACTGTGGAATGAAACCAGTGAGAAGACTGAAGATTGTAATATAAATGTGCCAACAAATAAACACCAGTATTTCACATTTTAACAGCTGTCCTTGTGTTCACACTCACAATCACTGATGTACTGTAATGTTTACTTTGTGAAGTATAAATTGCATTTCCTGTGAAAATGCAATGTGAATTCTTATTGCAGAAGAACTTGCTGAAAATAGCTATAAAACAAAACTGTGAAATGTAGCTAAAATGGAACAAGCAGATTTGCCGAATTAGGTTTAAAAAGAAATGAGCACAAAAATTGGGAAAATAGCTAAATAAAAGCTAAAGTACTGTAGCTGAAAAGGCAGAAAGAAGCTGCAGTTCCCAGAAGGGAGCAGAAATGAAATGTGCTTAATGTGGAATTAGATGAAAATGCTAAAATTAGCATCAAAATAGCAAAACTGCTGAAAGAGCCAAAAAAAGAGCTGAAAGTAGCTTAAATTAACATGAAACTTTTTTGAATTTCTGTAAACAGGAAATTTGCTAAAGGGAAAAAAGCTAAAGCTAGCTAAAAATGTAGAACAAGCTTAAATTAGCAATTGAACAAGTCTGCCCAATTATGCTGAAAGAATGAGCAAAATGGGAGTTATCTGAAAATAAGCTGAAATTTACACTGAAACAGCTGAAAAGTAGCTAAAAAGCAGCTTAAATTACCAGAAGTTGAGTACACGTGCAAAAAAAAGAATAAGCTGTAAATGCGTATTAGCATAACAACTGCTAAATAGCCTTTGAAATAAGCTAAAAGGAGCATAACAAGCTCAAATTAAATTTAGAAAACATACAAAAATGTAGTTAGCAAAAAGAATCAGCGCAGAACTGAAATTAGCTGAAAGGTTTAATTTTCACAAAGCTGGACCAGAACAAAACGTGAAAGCAGTAAAATGTTGTAAACAGACCTAAAGATTTGAAGGATGTAAAATGAGCTCTATTTTCTACGAGAACAAAAGGCTAAATATTTGAAACGTGCCATTACCAAGCACCCTGCTCCTTAACGCTTTGATGTACAATTTGTTGAAATAGCAAAACACGTGGCACGAGATGCAGAAAAACATACGGAAGAAAAATGGATCACCACAATGTGAATGCTTCATAAACATTCACACAATGAGCAGGTTGTAGTTGGAGACCGAGATACTTGACAATTTAGTTTTTTATTAATGAATCACGTTCTTATAGCAGCTGACATGATTGTTTATAATTGCTCAACAGTTTGAAAGCATATTTAGACCTCTCCCAAACAAACCAGCTTCACAAACATGAATTTATTGAGCTACCGGTATATTAAATGAAAGATTTATGTCTAAGAGCAGAAACGATGTTCCAGTTTTAAGTTTTCACTTTCATAATAAACGACAGTAGACCAGCAGGAAAGATTTACAAGGTATATTTCCCCTGCATTTATAATTTTGTAGCCAAATTGATTAACAGGTATAAATAAATCAGTCACAGCAGCACTTCAGTTTTCCAGCAACCAGTGAAGAATTTTATAAAAAAGTAGCTGGATACCATCAATCATCAGCTGCAAGAGCAGTTTAATGAGGAATATGAATCTGGATTTTAAAGGCAACGAGTGTGGCCAAGGATAAAATGAAGTTGAATGTTATTTTCTGCTTGAAATAATTTGAGTAATTTCAGTAAGTGCTTCCTGCAGAAAGAACAAGACTCCTCAACGCAATACGTCAAGAGTAAAAAGTACAGAAAGCAGATTCAGAATCAGCAGCTTCATGAATCTGGATAACCCTCAAGTCACTTTATACAACACTTATATCTTGTGTTTAGAGAAAATGTACAAACAAATAAATGCAAAACCATAATGTGTACTCAAGATTTTCTTTATTTGTAATGAACAGTGAAATTTACTGAGGCTGCTGTCCTCTGCCGCGTCCGAAGCCGCCCCTCTGTAACGACAACAAGTTCAAAGGTCAAATCAAAGCTCCACATCTAGTCTCACACCAGGATCATGCACACTTCACAATGTTCACATCTCAACATGACACAGAGCTGAAAACACACTTTACAATGTTGGAGAGAAATATTGCAGCACATTTTCTCTAGACAAATGTCCAGGTTTGCCACAAGAGCTAAATAAAGTGAAAGCACTTACGAACTGGAACTCTGTGGCAGCTCCAGCACCGGCCTCTGCTTTCTTGTCAGCACCAGCTGAGGAGAAGAATTATAAAGTCAGACAATATTTATAGAAGCCTGGCAAATCAGTGTGAGCGTGACAAAATATTGACTTTTTTTGTCTGATAATTTAAAGAAAACTGTCACTGGGTGGTCTGACATGTTAAATTTTAATCCACTCAGTATATTTGGAGAAATATGACCACAAAAACAAGCAGCTTCATTATTTGAGGAACAAACAAGAGAATGAGCTGAACTTTGCACCCCCCGCATTTTCAACAAGCTCATTTGACCAATTAAAATATTACCATAAATAATATTTAATATATCTCTCTAATACGGCCTTGTTTCAATAGCAGGCCTCATCATATTTCACCGTTTTAATCTCAAGAACAAGCATTAGCATGTTAAATACCATCCTAAATGATTAGCCTAATGAGGCCGTGGAACCATTTTGGTCCACTCCATTTAACGTGTTATGCAGCTCAATTAACTTTACAGCCAGAGCAGATAAACAAGTCCATTAGTACGGTGAAAGGTGCCATCAGGACTATACGTACGGGGTGCTGCTGATCGCCTGTATGTATCTCTGTCGGCCTCCCCTCGGTTAAAGCGGGCGGGTCTCTCTCCCTCCATTCCTGCAAAAACAAAATGATCAGACAAGAAAATTAGTTTCACTTTGGTTTAAAAATGATTAAAGATCAACTTGAGTAAACTTACACCTAAAATATTAGTTTTAGAAAAGTTAAAACATTTGTTGAAATCTACAGCTCCACTTCACTGCTCGTTAAAGGAGCAGAAAAAATGATTCATTAAATCTAGATTCTCAGTTCTGGCGATTCTGAATAGTTTCTAAAGGCTCAAATTAATTTAAAAATGTGTTTAAGTTTTTTTTTTTTCCTGCTCCTACTTCTGGACGTACTGCATATCGCATTATGTGTCCGCTTGTCACTGTAGAATTTGGCCTTGTAGGCCACCGTACAGTACAGCAAGCTAGTTAGTAAGCTCCCTTTATCTGAACGGAGTGTGTTAGCATGGAGCAGGACAGAATGGATCAACCTGCTCCTTCGTCGTTAACAGTCGGTGTTAGGTCATTTTGGATTCTACAACGTTACGTGGAAGACTGAGCTTGACAAGAGCACGGTTGTTTGCAAGAAGTGTAAAATAAAAACGAGTACAGTATTTTGGAAATACGACAAATGCGCAGAAGGAAGATGAAAAGCGAACGCAGTCGACCAGTGAATTCTGGAGCAACAAACTTCCAGTTAGTTCCCCACGAGCTGTGAAGAGTTCCCACTCCATCTCCTGCTCAAAGGAGTTACGATCAGACAGCTCAGCTGAAGGCGAGCCGGGGTTTAGGTTTATTTTTAATATGCTGGGTGGACCCAACGTGCGTTATTCCTTCACATAGCTTTTTTTTTTAGCAACAAAGCAGCACTACAACTCCACCATGAAACAAAGAATAAAGTGGGAGAAGCTCTGATTAATGCACCAGCTGCAGCTCAAAGGTAACAGTTTTTTCATATTAAACAAAAACTTATACAGACAAGTTATACAACAAACTTAATGTAATTTGTCTTTTTAACAGACTGAAGAGAGGCCAGATGAGACACATCACCTGGAGCCAGTTCTAAATGAGTACAGTTTACGGTTTATAAATTACAGTTCAGAAGAGTTTTTGTGCACACTTGCACAGGTTTTGAAATTGTGTTAAAAGATTGACCAAATATGAATCAATATGGTTAAGACTGTAAAGACTGCATATTTCACATTAGGTTAAGTTTTGAAAATAGAGCAACAATTACATTTTGATGTCAGTCACATTTAATCAAATGATTTGCAACAAAAAAAATCACTTTCAGCAGCAGCAAAAAAATTTGCCTTGCTTGAGCAACATGTTGTAAAACTGAAGTACAGTAATTACAAATTAGGCAAAAAATTCTGCAGTACCATTATCAAGTACCGGTACACATTTATTATTAGCAAATTGCATCTTCAAGTGGGTGTAACTGGGACTTAAGTACACAATTTCATTCCACCTCATGTACCACATGTGATGTGAACGACAAAGAACTTTGAACTTCAATATGAAAAGTAGGAGCAGCGAGTAATGCTGAGGTAAAATGCAGTAAAGTGATTCTGGTAAATATCCTGAAGCATGCTCAATAATCCAGGTAGAAAAAAATATTTTAAAAAAAGTTCAGTCTGGTCCTCTGGACATTCTGGTAAAGCTCGTTTTTATTCATGGTTTGTTTTTGTTTTTTTACTTTATGGGTCTCAAACTTGTCTAGCTTTACCTTATAGATTTAAATATTTAATGATTTTAAAGCATCAAATGCAAACCAACAAGCTGTAATCATTTAATAGTAAAACTTAAAATACTTATTTAGCTAACAGAATAAATAAGCACAGATCATAATAAATTGTAGTTTCTTCTAAGCTTCCCCTCACAAACTGAATTCATTTCATTTCAAAAACGTGCGTGACATCATGTTTTTGTTCGTCTCTTCTTGAACAACCTGGAACTCAGCAGCAGCTCCCCACACGGATCAGATCTGACTTCACAGCAGTTGGTTTCAGGGTTTTTACTGTGCGGTGCATGTTTCTTGTCTAACAGTACTTTACCTTTGGGCCTGGGCCTTGCGGTCTCAGGGCGGGTCTGACGGCGCAGGGTGGCGGGCACAATCTCAGGTGGAAGGTGAAGGAAGTCTCTCAGGTACTGGATACCCTCGTTGGTGAGGTACCAGTAAAAATGACGCCAGGCAAATTGCTCCTTGACATACCCACAGGACTTCAGAGACTAAAAGAAAAGCACACACAACCACAACAAGTTAGATGTAGTTCCTGCATGCTAGTTTATGTGATAAATCCCGAGCACAATCCTGCATTATTTTCTAAAATATTACAAAAACAATGAGAGTAAAATCACACAACTGCACAGTAATGTGGACATAAAGATTTGAGTTTTTCATCTTCAGATAACTCAAAAAATCCACATACCGGTAATCATTCACTCAGGAATAAGCACGTAAAGTGTAAAGCTTTATAAACGTCTACAAGTACTTTTACCATAAAACTATATATCTAATGAGTAATCAAGTTTCAACTATGATTTGATGTTGTTCTTCAAAGTATTTCAAATTCTAATAACACTGAAAGGACCTTTAAGATCACATTACTTAGTGCAACAAAAGAAAAATCTTACAGACAGAATGGAGACGAAAAATGAGGTTACTATAAAAATCTGCTTTAGCTGCCTTAACATAGCATTTAAAGCCATTTAATAAATTTATTCAATAAAAAAAGGTTAGGCTGCTGAACAAAGGGGAGTTAGAACAAGTGAAGATGAAATCAAAAAGTTAAATACTGGTAGTCCTCGACTTACGACGTTTCGGGGTTACGTCACGTGTCTCATAAAATAAAAAAATATATATACGGTATATATACTGTATATATTTTGAAAAATCTTATTTTATGTGTTTAAATGTTATTGATTTTATGTGTACAGCACTTTGTTGCAGCTGTGGTTGTTTTAAATGGCTTTATAAATAAAAGTAGTATTAATATTATTATTCTGAAGCCAATTTACGCAGTTTCCGGAGGGAGGGGGAGCTTCACGCACTCAGTGGAAACTTACAGGAGCGGGAGTCCTCATTGTTTCGACAGGCAGACCTTACTGTAAAACTCTGGACCGCGTGTGGAAATACAGGAGACCTTATTTTTTGGAGTGGAGGTTTACGAGGCAGAGAGGCTACAGCTGAGCAACGAGCTAACATGCTAACAGACGTTGCTGTAAACGCTGTGGA
>JARVJN010012700.1:0-11104 GCA_031763805.1 Argolebias nigripinnis
TGAAAAAAGGTTTGTGCACATTATATATCTAATTCATGGTGTCTGTGTTGTGTTACATATTAAAGTAATTCATTTTTCTTGTCGATCAAGGCTTGTTAGTTTAAGTATCTACAACATAGCTAGCCATTTAGCGCTTAAATGATAAGGGCTATCATTTAAGCTATCAGAAAAGCTTTTCAGCTTTTCTGTTGGCCATTTGTCGAATGAACTTAGTTTATAATGTACATAACTGTATGGTCATGTTTATTTTGAGTTTCCCAGCTATCTAACTGGTTTGCTCGCCGGCAGGCTAATTTGTTAGCTTAGTTAGCTTAGCTTTCTCATGTCTTTGCGAACAACAAAATACATTCTAAACTGCTGAAAAACAAATGTAACGAATTAAGTTCTTACAGAGGTGCCAACCATTACGATCTCACCGTAATCATTATTTGTGTTACACACAATGTTAGCGCTAACAGTTACATTGTTCACGTGTCACTCGTGTATGCTTGCTAGCGCTAGCTTTTTTTTTTTTTAACGCTAGCTTTGGCTGGCGCGAGCTTTGGCGCGTGACGTCACTGGTCCGCGGCGCAAAGCATGATTGCGCACAGCATTGTGGGAAAGAAATCGCCATTTTTAAGACCTATTAACAGAAGCTCCATGTCCCAAAATAACTGCTAGTTTGTTCCTGACATGCTGGTGAGTGTATACATTTGTTTATTATTTGTTTCAGATAAATGGACAGCTTTGTCATCAACAAATTGACAGAGTGGCAGCTGACAGACCTTCTAGAAAGTTTTAAAGGTAAGAAATATATTTTTGTTATATTAAAATATATTTTTGACATCCACAGCATGTCTTGTCTGCATTGCTACTCATAGTGATTATTTGGGAGTTGACTGCATTATTTTTTTATTTATGTCTGCGGCTAGCCTTCTGACAACTTCACATAAATCTCAAACAATATCTTTATAGAGAAATATGCTAATAAAACTTCAAATTTGTCACTTTAGAGTGCCTGCAGTGGAGAGAGGCCTGTGAAGTTTAAGCATGTGGCACTGTTAACCTTGATCAGTGCTCAGTCCTTCTTCCACCTGCTCTAAATTGTGCTAAATAGCTGCTTAAAAATCACATTTCTTGATTAAAACTAATGTTATATTAAGTTGTATATTTTTATTAAAAGGATTAAACCAATAAATTTTACCATTTTTATTAAAAGGTAATTTTGGTAGGGGAGCATTTTGCAGCTACCGGTAATTAGATTAATTGGCAACAAAGCAGTAAGGGTTGTGTATAAAAAACATTTGAGTTTTTAATACCCAGCTGTATAGCAACAACATGGCATAGACCTGGGTTATAGACTAGAATAAAAATAGCCTAGATATTTTCAGTTAATTAATAATCATTTAAATAATTGCAAATATGATTCTTAGTTTAATATTTGTGATTTTTTTTCCTTGAATGAAGCAGCATAGTTGTAAGTGCTTCATTCTATTTTGTTGTACTAAATCTGTTTGTTTTTGTTTTATCTATTTTTGTTTTTCAGAGGAGGGGATTGATGAGGAGAGTTTTCTTCTTTTAAATGAGGCTGCCATCAACCATTTGATCCCAAGAGTTGGACCTAGGCTGAAGTTCCTCAAAAGATTTAGAGGTCTTGTACGTAATTAGTCAGTGCAGCTGTGAGAGGCTCAGTTCTATTCTATTATTTCTATGTACGAGTATGGGAATATGGCATATACTTGCTTTAAGTGCAAAAAACGTATTTCAGGGGGTATCAAGAGTCTTTTTATTCATTTACGTGTAGTACACCATCTAAACTCAGTATCAACACATTTCCAGTGTTGTGAAAATGGTTGTGGTAGGACATTTTCTTACATGCGGTCCTTTAAAAGACACTTGGAAAAAGAGCATGAAGATGGAAAGGCTCTTGTTGACCCTTTTGAAGGTCCAGCCCCATCAGTACAGAATGTTGAAATTTTGCATGCTGAAATGGAGCCAGCACAGCAAAATGAGGAAGTTGAAGAGAATTGGGATGAACTAGAGCCAGAAGGCATTACCAATCAGGTGGCACTCTTTTTAGCCCATCTTCGATCCAAATCTTCTATGACATATTCAAACTTAAACTTTGTGGTACAGCATGCCTCCAATTTAATCAGTGATATTGTCGGCAGACTGCAGTCAAAGACCATGTCTTTATTTCATCAGTTTGGTCTAGATCAAAACCCAGAAGTAGAAGAGGTTGGGGTGGAGTTCTCAGAAGCAGCTGAACCATTCAAAGGACTGGAGACAGATTATAAACAGATGTTGTATTTTGCTAAATCTGGAAACTTCATTCAGCCAGTTGAGGAGACTTTTTCTGGGGTTTCCTATGTTCAGCCAATGGCCTCTGCCACTGGCATAGTCCAGCAAGTTGGAATTCCTGATTCATACTACCGTATTCCATTAACGAGTCTTTTGACCAAGATCCTTGAAATTCCTGGGATTTTGCAGGCCATGCTGGAATGGCAGCACAGAGAGGGTGATGCAGTTCAGGATGTTTTTGATGGGGAGTACGTCAAAACACATCCATTGTTCCAGAACGAAGTTTCAATACCACTTTTGCTTTACCAAGATGACTGTGAGATAGTAAATCCGCTTGGTTCAAAGACTGGGATTCACAAGTTAGGACTTATTTATTTCATTTTGAAGAGCTTGCCACCAGACCTGCTATCAAGTTTACAGTCACATTTCCTTTTAGCAGTGTACAAATCCGATGATGTAGCGAGCTATGGCTTTGACGCCATCCTGCGCCCTATTGTGGAAGAGATCAGGTGTCTCGAGAGCGATGGTATCCTTGTTAGTACCCCCTACTATCAAGGTGTTGTCAAGTTCACATTGCTCCAGGTAGTTGGAGATAATTTGGGTGTGCACAGTGTACTTGGCTACGTTGAAAGCTTTAGTGCAAATTTTGTTTGTCGTTTCTGCAAAGCAGATAAAAGAGTGGTGCGGTCTTTGACACTGGAAGATGCTGCACTATTGCGTGATTACAGTAGTTATGAGGCAGATTTGCTTACAGCAGACTCCTCCCAGACAGGCCTGAAAAGAGATAATGTCTTGAACAACTTGTCTTTTTATCATGTATCAGACAATGTGGCGGTTGACATCATGCATGATGTACTGGAAGGGGTGGGGCCCTATGAAGTCAAACTTGTGTTGAGTTCATTAATCGAGCAAAAGCATCTCACACTAGAAAAGCTCAATTACAGAATAACAAGTTTTGACTATGGGTTTTGTGACAAGAGTAACAAACCTTCTGTCATAAGCAAGTATGATCTCAGAAACCCAGAAGGCTCCATGCGGCAGTCAGCATCTCAAATGTGGTGCCTACTGAGGTTACTGCCGACAATGATAGGTGACCTTATCCCTAAGGATAACAAGCATTGGGAACTTCTACTTCTCCTACTCTTGTGCATGGAGTTCATCTTTTCCCCTTCACTTACTGTATCAGCAACACTGTACTTAAGCCAAATCATTGAAGAGCATCATTCCCTCTTTCTGGAGCTCTATCCTCACCTACATTTATGGCCAAAGCACCACTTCATGCTACATTACCCAAGAGTCATTCTAAAACTCGGACCACTGAGGCAGTTCTGGGCGATGAGATTTGAAGCTCGACATTCATTTTTCAAACAGGTTAGCCATGTAACTTGCAATTTCAGGAACATTTGTAAAACAATGGCATTCCGCCATCAGATGATGCAGTGCTACAATTTCTTGTGTGGAACTGTGTTGTGTCACAACACAGAAGTTGGTCCAGGGTACAGCACATTTTTGGCCAACATTGAGGGATTTCAAGAAATCCAAAGTGGTCTAGAAGGTATTCCGCTTTTTAGTGAATTGTATATGCCAGCCTGGGTTACATTAAAGGGAACTGCATATAGGGCAGGCATGACTGTGTTCCTGTCCTATGATCCTTATGGCGAGCCTCAGTTTGGTGTAATACAATCAGTTTTACTACTGGAGCTAATGTCACACACGCCAACAACAAAACTTGTTGTAAAGAAATGGGAAACACAGTGGTTTGACAGGCATTTATTTGCATACAGTGTGATTCCCACTCAGGTTTTGGCAGCTGTAGATGTAAGTGAACTGCTTGATCACCATCCCCTTCATGCAGCCAAGTCATACAGACAGGATGATGACAATTTATACATTTCCCTGCGCTATAGACTTTTTTAGATAATTAGCTGACTGTTACCAGATGTGTGTGTGTGTGTGTGTATGACACAAATAGTATTTTGGCAGACTTTTAAATGTTTTATATTAAATGAAAAGGACTAGTTTGAAATTGTCCCCCATACTATTTTAGTTATTTGCATTACATGCTGCATAATGTGTCCATTGCTCAAAGATGATCAGTATTTGACTACTGGGATGGAAAGAACTACTGGACCTCTGGAATGGAATGTCATGGGACAACTTGTTTTTAAATGACTACTGGGATGTGATAAGTTGTACTGTAAGTATCTTTGGCATAATCACTTAATATCTATATGCTCCGTATACATTCTTTGTCACCTTCACAGTAAAGACACCCACATGGTCCAAGAAAGTTAAATTGTCACCCTTTACACCAATAAACAAACAATGAAGAATCTCTGAGTGGTTTTGTGTCTGAAACCATGTGCACCCTCTCAAAGTGGGCTGCACCACTGTCTAAATGTATTGTAACAAATTCTGTCATGACAATTTGGGCACCCTTCTGGTCTGGAACCCAGGTCCTGAAGCTAGATCCATAACCACAATATCAACAGGGGCAGCTCAACTTGGCGTTTAGTTAACCTCAAATACTGCCCTGCATTAGCTACAGCTTAAATCCTTAAGATGTGAAAAATGCAGTCAGTATCTGTCCCACCATCCATACTGCATGCAATCCACTAGTCTAGTCTGGAGCCCTTTCTATCACCTTGTTGACTAATCATCCATGAGTTTACATTCTGATGCTCAGCCAACTATTCCAAGCAGCATCAACTGTTTATTATAATAACCTGGATTTTCTGTGTAGGTTGAACCACCTGTTGTTGCGCCTGTTACCCCACCTACAAGCTCTGATGTCATATCAACTGCCACACCTTCAGCCCTCACCGAGGAACAAGCATCCGCAGCTGTGGTACCAGTGAATCAGCTGATACGGACTATACACATCATTCCACAGTTTGTAAGTTCTACTTTTAAGGCTTGGGTCTCATTTTTTTAATCAACAGTAGGCTGTGTAATTAACGAAAGCACAACTTTACAACATTGAATTTACCTAGTTAAGAAATAGTGATTTTCTTATAATTGACTAAATGTACAGTATTTTACTAGCCTTTTATGCTCTGTTCTTCTTTGGTAGGATTCAATATCTTCACTGAAATCAGCTAGTCTACAAGTTCCCAATGCATTGTATTTCAATTCTTGTAGATTAGCTAATTCAACATTTCTTAACCAATTAAGCCAGGTTATATTGGGCTATAGAATCTCACAACAGAATGATTAAACTCAGATCACCTTTCCCTAAATAAATAAATCTGCAATATTTTCTTTTCTGTCAATTCTCTCAGGATGTCCGGCAGGTTCTTGCAAGCTTACCAGATGGCAAGCAAATTGTTGAGAGCCTTGATGGTGCTAATTTTATCACAACTCGCCAGAGATGTCTCCTCGTCCGAATTCTGGTGTCACACCTTATTGAGAACTTTGGAGAAAAGTACATGAATTTATACAAATTGTAGTATATATATTATATTATATTATTTTATTTTTTGTTTGTTTTTATGTGGCATGGGGTTTCTATTAAATATGCTAACATTCTTAATTAAAATTAAAATGTACTTCATTTTCATACCACTACTGTGAGGTTTGACATTCACCTATATTTGCTAGGAAGAAATAATCTTTCAACTGTACAACTTTAAAACTGCACACAAAACAGCTATTTACATGGGATACACACATGTCTCCGCAATGTTTTAAAGGAGCAGTTTTAAATTTTATGACTTAAAATGAATGAAATGCTTACCCTCAGCATAGTCCATGTTGAGATGTTAATTAAAAACCCAAGTCCTGTGTTCATTGTTTTGATTATGGTTGGTTTACTTTTACTCTACAAGTCATTGCGTGTGGGTTTACTTTTTCTAAAATATTGTTGGCATTAAGCACAACTTACTTACCTGCGGGTGACCAAAGCATAATCTGCTGACGCAAGCTTTTGCAAGTGGACAGTAATAAAAGTGGCCCAGCAAATATATAAAATAGTTAAATGGACTTGGCTGTTCTTATAAAAGAAATAAGTCAACAATAGAACTGCAATTAGCTTTTTTTATTTGTTCCAGCCAACTTACCAAATCAAAACTTTGAACACAAGTTTCGGGTAATACATTAATCTGTACAAATCGGTAATCATAAGTATTTGTCATAGTATTTGTATAGAAACTATACATTTAAACTAGTTTTCACTATTTCTGTGTAACTGTTTTTTGTGTTACAGTCCTTCATCAGAGACCAAAAATGCCCTGGCATCGGATTTGATTCAGTCATTTCCCAGTTTGAAAGACTCCTCGAGCTCTGGAAGAGTGAGTGTTTTTAGTAAAAAGTATTTGAGATTGGGGCGCTAGTGCGCAGGTGCAAGATGTAGACGTGTTTGCTTGTGCTCTCCACCACGACGACAATTAAACTACTAAATACCACGATAAAAGCATCTGGGAGCTGTACTCTTTTGACGCTAAATCTTTGGCTAATCACCGGGCAGAATGCCGCCGAAGAAAGCTACAATTTCTGGAAAAAACAAGACTCTGGATGGATACATCGACGGCGCTAATGCTACCGCTAGCGAGGCTAATGCTAATGTGAGTAGCGGCCGCACAGACGAGACCGAGGGCGAACTCAGAGACTCTGCTTTAGCTGATAAAACTCAAATGCTTGATTTGTGCCAGGAAATATGCAAAAGCATGTCAGCATCATTTCTTGAGAAGTTGGATGAGCGCTTTGATGCTTTTGAAGCTAAGTTTGAAGCTAAGTTTGAAGTCGTCGTCGCTACACAAACCGACTTGCAGAACCGTATGGTCGGTCAAGAATCGGCAACCAAGGCTCATGAGGAGCGTCTGGGAGAGCTTGAAGCGAAATGTGAGGAGCTTACTAAACTTGTAACCCAGCAGCAAACCAAACTACTGGACCTGGAGGCTCGCTCCCGCAGACACAACATCAAAATTGTCGGCATTAAGGAAAACTCCGAAGAGGGGAGGCCTACTGAGTTTGTGTCTGGGCTCATCCCTGAGCTGCTGGGTAAACAACATTTCCCACATGAACTGAAGGTCGACCGCGCACATCGTTCTCTGTGGCCCAAACCTGCGGCGGGTGAGAAACCACGCACCATCATCGCCCGAATACATCATTTTCAGAGCAAAGAGCTAATCTTACGCCTTGCCAGAACGCAGCAGATGGATTACAAGGGGAATAAAGTTTGGATTTTTCCAGACTACACCAGCGAAGTAATGAGCCAGCGCCGCGCTTTTCAGAACGTTATGCACGTCCTGAAAGGGGATGGAATCAAGTTTCAGCTGCGCTATCCGGCCCGGCTGCAGGTACACTGGCAGGATGGATCTACCCCGGAGGTGTTCACTGACCCGGCTCGAGCAGAAGCGGCTCACCAGCGGAGGAAGGGAACCACGACTGAATAGGTCTAGTGAGCATGTTTGATACAGTACATTCTTGTGGTTCTGTTGAAGAACTATAGTTCTTAATGACAATATAACATTTCTGAATGTATTTGGAAGATTCTGGTATAATTGTTTTGACCAGCTCTCTGTGAAATGACTGTTGTGGTGGAGGGAGCCGTGACCTGACTTGATTGAGCTCAGTTCGCCATCTGTCCGGCAGCCCCTGATTAGTTTATAGGGGGGAGTTATGTGTCGCAGTTTGCTGACGCTGGGGGGAGGAGGGGGGGTGAGGGTGGGACACTGGTGGGGGCGGGGGCTGGGAGGGTTGGGGGGAATGGGATGGGAGGACATGGGTGAGGGGTGGGGGGACGGGGGTGGGGGGGAGGGAGGGGGGGCAATGGGGTGTGTGTTATTTGTATGTTTCTTTTTACCCAGATGCACTTGCTTTACTGGTTTACACCACACAGCACTAAAACTGCTAGCTTTGAAAATGTACTTTTACAATGACTAGTGTTCCTTATGGCGGGCAGAAAGGGGGGAGACCTCTGCAGTTGGTGACATGGAATGTAAAAGGTCTTGGCACTGCAATAAAGAGGGGGAAGGTTTTTAAACATCTTAAATCCTTGGCTGCAGACATTATTTTCCTGCAGGAAACCCATATTAAAAAAGATGCACAACACAGACTTAAGTGCAGCTGGGTGTCACAAATATATCAATCACCATTCACTTCACGAGCTCGCGGTGTGGCTATATTATTAAGAAAGAATATCCCATTTCAGGCAACATCTGTTGTTAATGACCCAATGGGCAGGTACTTGATGGTGACAGGCACCATAAACTCAAAACCACTAACTCTCCTTAATATATATGGTCCTAACTCAGACGATCCCAGGTTTTTTAGGAAAATTTTTGACCTGATTCCAGATGACAGCTGTGCAAATGTAATAATAGCGGGGGACTTGAACTGTTATCTTGATCCCTTTCTTGACAGATCCTCTAAACGACCAGCAATAGAACTGGCGTCCACCAAACTTTTAAATAATCTTATCAAAACTAGGAACATGGTTGATATTTGGAGGGCTCAGCACCCTACGGGTAGAGATTATTCATTTTACTCTCATGTACACAAATCTTATACCAGGATTGACTACTTTCTAATAAGTAACAATCTCACCTCTCAAATTGCTGACTCTAAATATCATAACATTCTCATCTCTGATCATTCCCCCCTGGCTATGTCGTTAGATCTCTCCATTCCTAGACAGGCTTATTCCTGGCGATTTAACGCAAACCTTCTCAATGATGATAACTTTATTAAAACCATAACCTCTAAACTAAAAGATTTTATAGACATAAACGATAACGGTGAAGTATCAGATTCCATTCTATGGGAAGCATTAAAGACAGTTATGCGTGGCGAAATAATCTCATATACCTCAGCCCTTAAAAAAGAAAGAGAGAAACGTCTGTCTGAAATCACCTGTGCCCTCTCCAATTTAGAAAGAAAATATCAAATCTCTGTATCACCAGATGATTATAAAGAAATACTTAAACTGAGATATGAATATAATGGAATTATGAGCAGCCAGATCAGTAATTTGCTTTGCAAATTACGACAAAAAAATTTTGAGCTTGGAGATAAGCCTGGTAAACTACTAGCGCTGCAGCTTAAGTGTGCCCAAGCCACAAGATCCATCTATAATATTAAGTCGGAAACCGGCACGCTCTTAACCAACCCGGCTGACATTAACAGCAGATTCAGAGAGTTTTACGCCACGCTGTACTCGTCCGATAATAATGCAACACAATCAGATTTTAACAATTTCTTTGATTCACTCCTTTTGCCTAAACTAAATAAATCTGACAGAGACTACCTAGAGTCTGACCTGACGCTTCAAGAGGTTATAGACGTTATAAAATCACTTCCATCTGGCAAAGTTGCCGGGCCTGACGGTTTTGGGTCGGATTTTTATAAGAAATTCTGTGACATTCTTGCACCACTCTTGTTTAGAATGATGTCCGCATCAAAGAAGGATGGAAAACTGCCTAAAACTTTATATGAGGCTAACATTTCCCTTTTTCTTAAAAAGGAGAGGGATAAAACTGATCCTGCCAGCTTTCGACCGATTGCACTGCAAAATGTTGACCGCAAGATAATCACTAAAATCTTGGCCACTAGACTGAATAAATGTTTAGCATCTATCATTCATCCTGATCAGACTGGATTTATCCCCGGCAGAATGTCTTTTTTCAATGTAAGACGATTACTTAATACTATATATCTTGACCATAAAAATACTAATGCCTCTATTCTGGCCCTTGATGCACAAAAAGCCTTTGACCAGGTTGAATGGCCATATATGTTCGAATCACTGCGCAGATTTGGTTTTGGCGAGACTTTTATCTCATGGGTAAAACTGATTTATTTAGAACCTATGTGCTCCATCCTGACAAATAGTGATCGATCAGCTCCATTTTATTTGCAGCGCTCAGTTCAGCAGGGATGTCCACTTTCACCAGCGCTTTTCGCTATTGCTTTGGAGCCACTTGCTGTG
The DNA here is from genome assembly GCA_031763805.1 of Argolebias nigripinnis. Classification (NCBI taxonomy): domain Eukaryota; kingdom Metazoa; phylum Chordata; class Actinopteri; order Cyprinodontiformes; family Rivulidae; genus Argolebias; species Argolebias nigripinnis. The sequence goes on from JARVJN010012700.1 coordinate 10,208, forward strand.
GCAATTAGGGCACACCCACATATCGAAGGCCTTCGTGTCGCCGGCGTTGAAACAACCATTAGTTTGTACGCTGACGATGTGATATTATATTTATATGACACAGTGAAATCGGTCCCTTTCCTCCTCGATCTGATCACATCTTTTAGTAAGATCTCTGGATATTCAATCAATTGGTCAAAGAGTGAGTTAATGCCTCTTTCCAACACCTACCCATTAGGATTTTTACAAAATGTCCCATTCAAAGTAGTTGAAAACCATCTTACCTATCTAGGCGTTATTGTGCCCAAAGACCCCAAACATATATTTAAACTAAATTTTACAAAGTTTATATCCGGATTAAAACTAAACATTGAATACTGGAAAACTTTGCCTCTCTCAATGATCGGACGCATCAACTCAGTTAAAATGATTTCCCTACCTAGGTTCCTATACTTATGTCAAAACCTTCCTATCTATCTTACAGCAGCCTTCTTTAAAGAACTAGACTCAATCATTCATTCCTATATATGGAATGGGAAAAATGCTAGGATTTCTAGAGTGCATTTGCAAGGGCCGAGGGGAAAGGGAGGGCTGGGACTACCTGTATTTAAACATTATTATTGGGCTGCCAACATCAGAGCACTAATGTTCTGGCAGTATGAGCTCGCTGGTAACCCGGCAACTACAGCTCCGCTGTGGGTCAAGATGGAATCTAAACTGGTAAATAACTCCTCCTTGCCAGCTCTATTGTTTGCCTACCTTGAAAAGACCGAAGCCTACCGAAACCTGAGCTTTGTGTTAAAACATGAAATAAGAATTCTAAACCAGATCAGGAGTTTCCTTGCATTACCAAAGACGTCTGTACAGACGCCATTATGTTTTAATCACAGTTTTCTGCCTCCCTGGCAGGATAAAGTT
>JARVJN010012889.1:0-11095 GCA_031763805.1 Argolebias nigripinnis
TTTATTCTTTTCAGCTTGTCAGTTACAAAAGTGAAACTAAATTTATGACCATTTTAATAGAAAAATCGTTTCTGAATCAAAAAAATCGATTTTGAATCGAATCGATTCTCCAGACACAGATTCGCACCCCTAATTTGTATGTCAATCATTTACAAGTTCAATAAGTAAATCAACCATCACAGGTTTATTTGGATACAAAGCTAAGAAGTAGAGAATGACAAAAAGATAAGTGGTTCAAGCAAATTATATTCTTGGCAGTAACAACTACCCAAAATAAAAATATGAAAACTGGAATAAATAATGCTTTAACAAATTATTGTTGTCTTCTTAAGCAGCATCAGCATGAACTCTATGGGATAAGCTAACAATAAAAAGTGCAAGAGTGAGAAAATTACAATAAAAAGTGCAAGAGTGAGAAAATTACAATCACATTATTTCTCATTTTTATTCAGTATTTCTATAGCAGATGAAGCATCAAGACGGTGGTGTATACAGGACACTCCCCAGCAATAAAGGTCTAGAGCAATCACATCTTAAGCTGCACCTTTCAACCAAGGTGATAGGTGTTTGGCCATTTTGCTGGTTTATGTCAGATATACCGGTAAGCATATACTGTACGTTTGTACTGCTGATCTTTATTTGTCTGCTGTATTGTTGGTACTTGGAGAGCTACATATTTTCCAAGGTGGCCCTCATTAATAACAGTTTGACCACCACTGGTCTAAAATGTAAAATGATCCAGAAATCAAACTTTTTTTTTTGTAGTTTGATGTATTCACACTTAGCAACAAAATGAAGAACTTGGTCATCAGTGAATGCTTTATTTTTTATCTTAAAATGAGTTTTTGGAAATGATTCAAGCATCAGATTAGGATGTTGAGCTTCTCCCACGAGGGCTGTTTCAACCATATAAAACTCAGAAAAGTAGTGCATTTAGAACACAAAAGAGAATAGGTGTACCTAAGGCTGACCAAAAAGCTTTGAACACTTCATGTGTACTTCAGTTTTATCTTTGAAACTGTGAAAGTGTGTGATTTAAGTTCTGCCTGCGGCCCCTAGTAACAGTCAGTGGTGGAGAAATACTCAAACACTGTACTTACAGTAAAAGTACAAATAAACAGACAAAAATGTACTCTAGTAAATGTAGAAGTACAATATTAATGTTTTTACTTAAGTAAAAGTAAATAAGTACTTGCTTTTAAATACTTAAAGTATTAAAGAAAAAGTGCTGAATGTATTACCTAATGCAATGGTCTACGGTATCATTAAGTGTGCATATTTATGTATATTTTCTGTAATACATTAAAAGTGTTTTGCCATTTTAATGAACAATGCTGCAAATAATGCACATTTTTATTGTGCTTATTTGGTGACACAGTTCACACTTGGACTTGTGATTCTGTGCATCAGAATTTCAGAGATGACGTGCAGAGTTAAATGTCATTAAGCAAAACAAGGAAGAAGAAAGATTATATTTTTGAAAGTTTTGATTCAACACAAAGCAGAACAATGTGTCATTTTAAACTGTAGTAAACACATTTAAGTAAAAGTTGTCTGCCTGAAAAACTTGGACCAACTTTCCTCTCGACATCAGTTACTTTCAAACTAACCACAAATCAAAAAACTGCAACGTGAATGTAACTTGTAACTAAACACATTATAGAAATGTAGTGTAGTAGAAAGTACAGATACTTCATGTAAAATGTAATGGAGTAAAAGTAAAAGTAGCCACATTTAATTATACTCAAGTAAAGTACAAATACATGAAAAATGTACCCAAGTACAGTAACAAAGTATTTGTACTTAGCTACAACCCACCACTGGTCCTGAGTGGAATTTTTTTGAAACAACAATGTAGGAGGGGAACAGAGAAGACACTCGACTCTCCCACAGTGGAGAGAAGAGCAACAACAAAAAAAAGTAGTAAGGACTCGGCACAGCCCCTCAAAGTACATCCCCTCAGTAAATTTCCAGCCTTTTGGTGGTACAGTAATTAAAACGTGCGCACACAGACATCGCTGTAGCCCCAAACACCCTGATGCCAACACACGCTCGTCCTGTTCTCTGGAACACGAGAGTGCAGAGTAAATCCAGAGAGTTTCCTCCGCTCTGTGACCACAGGCGGCTGCAGATTCATGGAACAGGTTGTGAGGGATCTTCTGTGCATCGACAACAATCCCTCACCCTCTTTCAGTCAGAAATGTTCCACGCGGGCCTTTAGTTTCCCCCAGCAGCCCCTCGCCCTCCTGTGTTCTCCAGAGCAGAGCTGTTTGCAGGTAGGACAGAGTCAGCATTGTGGCAGCAGACTGGCACAGCAGGCCTGGCAGCACGTCAGCCTTCATGACTGCATGTTTCCAGCTGAGGACATTGTTTTTTATCCCATCTCCCACTTTTCTGGGCAAAATAAAATCCTAATTGCAGGCCTTGTTTCGTTGCTCGTTAGTGCCGAGACAGAATGATGTTTACGTGTTTAAAGTGCAAATGTGGTTTAATGCAACATCTCACCATGTACTCCATGTCTGAGGCTGTGGGGTAAACGCCGCCTCGCAGCTTGTTGTGCAGCTGCAGGATCTCTTCGCGGTCCGACCAGAGAATGGCTCGCCGGGTCCTGTTCCCAGAGGTGCTGCTCGCACCGTCCTGGTCAGCATCCTGCACGTGGCGACTCAGCAACTCCCTCAGCTCCTTGGAGTCGGGCAGGAAGAGGGAAAACGTGTTGGCGATGCAGAGCAGGAGGCCGGCGACGAGCAGCCCGACTGAAGCAGAGCGGGTCATTCTGACACCTTTGGCTGTCGTGAGTTTTCCTTTCAGACTCAGTAGACCACTCAGGGTGCAACAAACCTGCAGAGAATACATATTTAATTATTACTGAGTCATGCATGTAAAAGACAATATGCCCAGACATATGAAACTTTTGTCAAGGATGCTTCCAGGAATACCAGAAACAATATTAGTGAGTAAAACTTTTATTTACCAAGGTGGGGTTAAAATACATTTCTTTTTGTTACCAACTCTGATTTGACCTTCTGATTGACCAGGGGTCTGCAACCTGTGGCTCTTTGGTCCCTCTGCAGCGGCTCTTTTAAGCGTTGACCAAAACTGACATAAAACTGCGTTTTATTGGTTGTTATACAAACAAAAATAACGCTAGTATTAGCTGTTTTAATTGTTCAGCTTTGTGGTCATTTATTTTGAAAATATGCCATTACTAGAACTAATACAAGGAATAAAATACTTTAACTTTATGCTTTATTTCTATACATAGTTTTTTAAGCAATTAAAAAAACAATCACATAGGTCTGCATAATTCATAGTTTGTTTAACTAAGGTAAATAAAAATTGGTTAAAAACTACAATTATTGTGTGCATACCGCTTTAAATTAGGTACCTTTAAACACAACGTCAGTATCCAACTACATTTCCCACAGGCTTTGCTAAGAGGCGGGCGCATTCGTAATCAGGTCAACCAATCATATGCGCGCACTGTGAAGCGCGTACTTCGAAAAAGCATTACGTCCTCCAATCAGCTCCCGATATTTTTCGGTTTGTAACGCTAGTCCAATCAGTGACCGTGTTATTCACACTGACCAATCAAACGGCTGCAATGGCCTAGGTGGGCGTCATCGCTTTTCACCAATCAAATTCAACATGGAGTTTAAACCGTGGGCGCGGGCGGTCCTTGAGTAACTTTGGGGCGGTCCCACGTTAGGACTCGTGCTTGAATTTGAATTCAGTCAACTTGTGTAGCTATTAGGCAGCTCCAACACAAATTACAGCACTGTATAATTCGTCCTTCTTGTCAAAACTTTTGCTAATTTAGCTTGTTTTAATATTAGCTTGTTGAAACTGCTTATCGGTTACAGCTACAGGCGTCGTGGGCAAGGAAAGATCACTACTTGCAATGAAAGCAGGCGGTAAGTAACTTTTCAAAAAAACCAACTTCCTTACCAGCATCATATGTATAAACTTAATATAAAACAACGTTGAAACTCCGTGTATTTAATCACTGTTGACGCTGATTCTGTTCTTGCTAAGTCGGACATCTTAAACGTTAGCTGGATGTACTAGTGAAGGAACTTGATGCAACGCTTGCTCAAGTTTGTCAGTATTTAAACCGGTTAACATTCGGCTTCTTCTAAAAAATTATGCCGATATTGTTTGTGGTAATTGTCAACTAATATTTTCAGTGTAAACTAATGGAACCTAGCCACAGGTTAACGCTTTGAATGAACCACAGGAGGGAAATTTGGGCGCTCACTAATGCTCGGTACACTGTGTTAGCTTCGCTCTAATTAATACAGTACAACAAAAATGTCCAGTGTTTTCTTATTCTTTATAATAAAGTAATAACAGGGCCACCATTTCAGAACACTTTTTAACCATTTACTTTGAGTAGCCTTAGTAGAAATGTTTAGACTAAAGTAGTAATTCACAAAAAATTATACTGTATATTCATTGCCTGCTCAGATTATTACATTATTATTTCTGCTCTTACTCAGTAATGCAGGAATAATTGGTGTGTGTTGATCTTCACTCACTTAATATTCAATCATATGATCATTTGCTCTAATATTCAGTGATAGTTTCAGGTACGTTGTACTTTATGACTAAATGTCTATTTTTAATAATAATAATAATAATAATAATGAATTTAATTTATAACGAACTTTTCATTAATGAAAATCTCAAAGTGCTATTTTTAATATTTATGCCTTTGAGAAACTCAACCTAAAATGTTTTTTATAACTAAAATTGTAAAATTCACACATTTAGTCAGTAAGAAAGTGAACGGTTTCTCCCTGACAAGTAGTAAAACAAGTAGAACATGTGAACAAAAGATTGTCAAGTATGCCTTATATATTTTAAACTGGTTTTTGACTATACATGTACTTACAAATCCTACTAATGAAGTGACCACAATGGTCACAAGTTTTAAATTAAGTACAAATATGTGTTTTAAGTCTCTATGTGAATTACGGTAGTTTGCCAGGTTTGCACTAAGGTGTTAAGTGATTCTTGTGTGTGTGTGCACATTTTAAAGTATTTAGCATGTTAGTTCAGAATATAAAGCTGTTTGTAAAAAATAAAGTTGCTCAGTATGTTGGAATTGATTTTTTTTCTCAGTTGTCCACTGCCGTTGTTCAAAATGCTACTCTGCTCCAGCACGGAAGCGGGTCCGTAAGCGTTCTCCAGCCCTGACCTTGCTGTCCCTACCTGAGGAAATAGTTCTGTGTGTCCTCCAGTGTCTCTCTGCTGAGGACCTGCTGTCTGTCAGAGCGGTGAGTCAAAATACAAACCTGTAACACATATGCATTGGGTTATCGCAGGGTTTTCCATCTCATGGACACCTGCTAATCTGTTTGGCTTCTGTTTTAGGTTCATTCCCAGCTGCGGGACATTGTGGACACTCACTCCAGTGTGTGGGCCAGGGTCAGTTTCAGAGACAGGTGGCCATCTCCCAACACCTTATGGCTATTTGAAAGGTACAGTTCATTCTGTCAAATCAGTTTGATATACTGTATGCACTTTTACCACTTGCCACTGAAAGGCAAAGGCAGACCATAATGCTTTTGTGTGGGTGTTTGTGTCAGTTTTACAGACATTGTGCTAAAATGTGGTGCATTTGAAGCTAACGGTCATTTACAATATACTGTATACTCCAAGTGCTACTCATTTTGTGCGATCTGATTAACCTTTAGAGTAAATCCAACCTAATTCAAAATGGCCGCCACATTTAATCTTTTGCATCCAACACAAAAATGGCTTTAACTCAGTCATTTTAGCAGACATTGAACTATAATTTGATGATGAAGGAGCTGTGAGGCATTCACAACTCGTAGTTTAAGTGATTCTCAAAACATCACTTTACAATTTGACTTAAACTGGTACAACTTAGTCATTTCTCAGCATTAGATGTTTTTAGTCTAAAACTATGGTATGAAAGGAAGCTGTCATTATGCATTCTTTCAAGGAATGCTAGGCCTTTATTTTAGCTAAACGTTTTTTAATGTGAAATGTTTGCTTCATTTCAGAGCTGCAGAAAAAGGGAACTTTGAAGCTGCTGTGAAACTTGGAATTGCTTATTTATACAATGAAGGACGTAAGTTAAACCGTTATTTTTGCTCATGTACAGTAAATATCTGCTTTCACTCCTGCTGAACCAATGTCAGATTAATGTCAAAGACTAAACCATCTTGAAACGAAATGGTTACAACTCTTCACTGTCGCCATCTTTCTTTCTTCTAGCGCTGTTGAGCGACGAGGGGCGAGCGGATGTATGCGGTCGAAAAGCCTCCCACTTCTTCAGTTTGGCGGAGAGCCTACGCTCTCCCAGAGCCGATCCCTTCACTTGGGTGTTCATCCGTCCGCCGTGGTCGCCCACTGGCAGCTGCTGCAAGGCCGTGGTGTTCGATCGCCTCAAGGCTGAGTGTGAAAACAACATGGTAGGTTTTGCTTCTGCCAGATCAGGAAATATGTGCCTACATTCTAGGAAAGCTTAATATTAAAAGCCCAGCATTCCTTGAAGGAACAGATATTGCCACCAACTATTCCACCACTAAAATTATCAACTTCTACGACAAAATGGAGTTGTTGCCATTTGGGTAGACCTTGTAAATGATGCACGATCTAAAGCGATAGGATGAGATCTCATCTTGCAAGATGTGATATCACTCAGAATATGTGTCGTGTGTGACTTTCAGCTACAACCACACTGAATTTGAGCTTAATATCTTTAAAACTGACTAATTTCCAGCCTTTTCTGCGTTTGGTAATGTCAATTAGCTATTGTAGTCATCTTGAATTGCGATGAATTCATTCAAATGTGTCCATTTGCCAAACAGCTTATTTTCTCATCAGTTACCAAACAATCTTCAATAACTGCAGGTGACTTAAACAATGTGTATCATTTACAGCACTGGTAATTTAGCTATATTTCAGGAGACTTGCATGATTTTAACTATTTCCAGTGTTTATGTTCCAAATATTTTCTTTTTCTCTGCAGGAGAAGAGGGGCCCGTTGTTGCACTGCCTGGCCAGAGTGTTGCTTCTCTTTGAAGTGAGTGAGACTGAATCTGACTTTCTGGGTGGGGTTTAAGTTTCTGTCACTCATTAAAATGTAAATCTTTGTGCTGCTGCCGTACAGGTTGTTAGATAATTAATTAACAACCCCGGTTAAATGCCTGTTTTTCCTTTTCTTCACTGTTATCTTAGTTTCAGTCAGTTGCTAAAAGCATTTGTGAGTTTTGTTTGACGCATTCCTAATTAGCTGAAACAGTGTTTGTCAGACTTCTTTTACTGTCGTCTCACAAGCGTAGGAACAAAAACGCTCAACACGTTTGACACAGATGTGTCAAAAGATCTGCTGCATTTTTTTTTTTTTTTAGGAGGAAGAAAAACGCTCAGATGCCGTATCTTTGCTGGAGGAGTCCACACAGGCCGGCTGCCTGCTCAGTTCGTATCTGCTGTGGGAGCACAGCCGCAAAGCTGCTGTAAGTTGCATCCTTTACGTCCCTTTGTGGAACCGTCAGCTAAATAACAGAACCCCTGTTTGAAACGTGTTACAGTATCGAGCAAACAAATTGTGTTTGAGTGTAATTTTAAAAAAAAATCCATATTTAAAAACAAAGGCAAACATGAAATGTGTGTTTTGAATTTCAGATCGCAGACCCTGGCAGGTACCTGCAGTGTGTGCGGACTCTCAGAGACTATGCAGGCAAAGGATGCTGGGAGGCACAGGTGTGCAATTTACAAATTAAATTGATCTATTCAAATAGCTCTCTTCTCTTTTTTTTCCCCTCCTGTCATCTTTCTTTGTCAGTGCGGTGTTTTATTCTCCCTCGGCTTTGTGATAAAAGCTTTGTGATGTTCCTTTTGACAGCTTTTCCTCTCTTGTGCCTTTCTTTCATTTATCTTTTCCCACTCCTCCTTTTAGTCCTCTCTGAAGCAATATTACGCTGTGTCAAAAGGGCTTGACAGTTGCCAACATCTTTTTTTTTCTTTTTTCACAATGTATCATAATAATGTGACTCATCTAGATTGCAAAATCTTCAAACAGCAAAAATGAGTGCAGTACTCGACCATAATGTCATTTTGTAGCAGCACAGTTCAAGAGGTTTTATGATGTTCTGAAACTAATGATTTATTGGCCTTTTTTCCCCAGTTGTCTTTGGCGAAAGTGTGCAGCAGTGGGAATCCACTGGGTTTGGAGTCCAAAGCCTGCTCTGACATCGTGGCCCAGGTTTTCAGTTCTACTAATCTGGAGCAACGCTGCACTCAGGGCATCCTCAAGAGAGGCATCAAAGACACCATGAGGTACACCAGAACAGAAATTCCATCATGATATTACTGAAACAACAAGCCTGTTCATGACTCAGTGTGGTTTAATGTCTTAAAGAGAACATTAAAAATAGTGAGTGTATATATTTTAAAAGATTGCGTTTAGTTCCAAAACTCATTTAAAAATCCAACCCAGTCACTCAGTTTTATGTCCATCTAAGCTGAAACAAATCTAATTACTATAGCATTTGTTAGAATTTTCCATCACACTTTGAGTTTAGATTATATGTTGAATTTAATAAGAATATATTCAACCTCCTTTTATATTTAACTATAATTTTCTTTTTTTTTTAACACCTGAATGTTGGAAATTTTAATTTCCCAGTTGTCACATCAGCAATAGTTCTTGTAGCTTTATTGCATTTCTCATTCAAAGAAGAAAACATTAACATAAATACAAACCAACAACAACAGATTGATGTAAAAGTTTCATAATAAAATTAGGCTGGTGGAGATAACTAAAACTATACCAGCTAAAGAAAAATAAGTAAATTAATTACATTTTTTTTTTTTGCAGTAGCTTTTTAAGAGTTCTTTAACAATGAATGATGGTACTTTTACCAAAAACATAACGTTAATTAGGATCGTTTACCATAATTTGAATTCAGTTCATCCACCCATTATCTTTACCCACCTTTTCTTTTCGGGTTGCTGGTGCTGATATCCAGCAGTCACTGTGTGAGAGGCGGGGGAGACCCTGGACAGGTCACAAGTCCATCACAGAGACACAACCATTCATTCAGGGAATTCTATTCACTTCATTCATACCTAAGGAGCAAATTAAAATATGGAGCATTAAAAGTAGCTGCAACAACTCAAAGACACAGACCACAGTGTAACATAACAGAAATAAACAGCACTTGCAGCATAACATGAAAAACAAAGGCATACAGTACTTAAAAGAAGAGCTATGTTAGTAATAAAATCAGGGTGTGTTGCATCATACGTTTCTAATAATACCATTAAATTATACAATTGTGTTTTCCTTATTTTAAAGCCAAAATTTAATATTTAAGAACAACATGCAATACATTTTTTCCCATATTGTTGTTCCAGGTACATCCTGGTTGACTGGCTTGTGGAGGTGACCACCATGAAGGACTTCTCCAGTCTGGTACTACATGTGACCGTGGGTTGTGTGGATCGCTACTTGGCCCTGCGCTCTGTCCCCAAGGCTCGTCTGCAGTTACTGGGAATTGCCTGTATGGTGGTTTGTACACGGTGAGATGCTTCCACGTCAGGATCTTCAGTGTTTGTTTCTTCTTTACTGTTTATATAGCATAACTTTTATAGTATGACATGTTCTAAAATCATGGACAGAACCTTATAGTTTTAAGATTATCAGTCTAATCTGATTCATTAATTTTTTTTCAGGTACATCAGTAAAGAAATCCTGACCATTCGTGAAGCTGTTTGGCTCACAGACAACACATACAAATATGAGGACTTGGTTCGGATGATGGGAGAGGTTGTTTCTGTGCTGGAGGGAAAGATCAGGGTTAGTAAGCATCTTTACAAAGACTGTACAATATCAAGATCATATTGAAAGATCTACTAGTTTAATTAGAAGATTAATAAACTTTTTTTCGCCTTGCACCCTGCTCCAGAGCCCCACTCTGCCAGATTATGGGGAGGTGCTGCTCTCTCTACTCCCCATGGAGAGGAGATCTACTCACCTGTTCAGCTACGTCTGTGAGCTGTCGCTGCTCTACTCCGCTCTCTCCACGCCGCCTCCTGCCAAACTGGCCTGCGCTGCACTTCTCCTTACACGGGCGCTGCATCACTATGGTGCTCACTGATGCACACTAACACGAAGAAAAAGCCTTTTAGAATTTACTTTATTTGTGTTTTGTGAAAGTTTATGCTCATCCTGAGTTATGTCTGCAGGTCCCGTCTGGCCCACCTTGTTATGTGACTACACAGGCTTCTCCAAGCAGGACCTGGTTCCGCTTTCTGTTCTGCTTTATGTCAAGTGGTAAGTTCATCTTTATAAATGTTTGGACTGTTAGCCATGCAGTTGCTTTTTGAGTGGACTTTATTATTCACTAAATTTTAACTTAACAGACGTTTAGCTGCATTTTGAAGACTTGTTTTCAAACTTACAGGAAATAGTTTTTGCAGTTATGTCCCCTTGGATCAAAATTTGCTTTTAATCATTAACCACTCTGACCATATAAAAAAACCTGATGACCCTGTAAAGAGAATATTATACCTTTAAAGGTAGTTTCATAAATTGCTTACATAGAAAATAGGAGATAAAAACACAACAAACTATTGAATTACACAAATATACACATATACTTTTGTTTCAACATTGACTATTTGTGTTTGCAAACTTTTCACATATGTTAATGTTTATGTTATGAGGCAAGTTTCTGGTGTTTATGAGTATCAAACAAAGTTTTATTTGATGAGGACATTGTCTTTTTGTTAAACCTTAATGTGGTTCTACAGTTTAAAAAAATATTGCCTTTGAATTTGGTTCAAATTTATTTTGTGATTAGGCATAAAACAATAACTCATATTGTGATCACTAGGCCTGTCACGATAACAAATTTTGCCGGGAGATTAATTGTCTCAGAAATTATTGAGATAAACGATAATATTGCTTGAAATTTGACAATATTAGTTATTGTCAAATTTAAGAAGAAATGTTTTAATTTGTGCCACTTTAATTGCCACTTGCGGTGGCAAGGCTCCAGGGGTGGATGAGATTCGTCCTGAGTTCCTTAGGGCTCTGGATGTTGTGGGGTTGTGTTGG
>JARVJN010012996.1:0-11091 GCA_031763805.1 Argolebias nigripinnis
TAATATACAAAAGGTTGTTTGATTTCAGTTTCACTGTGCTTTTCTGAATCTTTTCCAATACTAATGAAGGCATGCAGTTTCTAGAGATTTGACTGATGCATTGTCGAAGTATGCAGGACTTTATTGTTGAAAACAGACTATTGCACTGTTGCAAACACCAGCACAACACATAAGTAATTGTCAACATACAACCAGCACACACACACATACATTCCATAGGTAGGAGCAAGACACCTAGGCCTCTTCTTATCATTTCACACAGCTGCAGAAGAGAGTTACTGTGGAGGAGTGTTTTTGTTTTTTGCTTCAAGGCCTGTTTAAAAAAGTTACAAAAATTATTTTAACAAAGTAATAAGAATAAGAATTATTACAGGATAAGTAATAAGAATTATTACAGGATCCACACTACACATTCAGGAGCAGAGCTTTGTTATGACAGCAGAGGCCTCTTATCTTTTCAGCACAGCAAAACACATGCAGCATTCACACACACATAGACAAACAGCTGAGGTCTGCTCTGAGCAAAAAATTGGTCAAATTAGATAATAATGAGCAAAAAATTGGTCAAATTAGATAATAATGCTTGTTACAAGAGAGCTGAGGCCTTCCAGTGCAGGAAGAAAGGATCAAAATGTTGAATAGTAAAACTATTTTTTCCATACAAAAATGGTCAAACATGCAATATTAAATAAAATGTATATTCTAATATATGTTTTGTAAGATTCATAGCACACTAAAGGGTGTTTTCTCTACATAACTAGGTAAAAGGTCACAGAGTGATCATGAGCTGATGTCACCCTCTTCCAGGAGAGGGAGGGCTGAGAGCTGAAACGACATTAGGTCATCAGTGTCTGAGAGGGTAGGACGAAGGTGTAAAACATTACCTCACCACTAGCCAAACGGAAGTGAGAAAGATGTGTAAAGGGGGAGTGAAATCCCCCTTTTTCCTATAAAAAGCTGTGGAAGAGAAGAGAATTTTACTGAGTTCCTGAAATATTTAAAGACCCGAATGGATTACTAGACAAGAAGGATTACTCTAGAAGCTTAAAACCGAAGACTTGGATTAATCTGAAAAATAATCTCCTTTTGAAGAACAGAGGAATTACTTACTTTTTGCTCAGCCCTGATTTTTCCATTTCTTCAAAAGTTAGGAAACAGCTTCAGAGTGAGAGCAAATGACCTTCAACCCAGATCGAGTTGAAACAATTCTCCTTGCCTTTTGGAAAAAACCCTCGAGGATTTTACCGTGAAAAGAGGTAAGAGATTACTCCCTTCTTGACCAAAAACACTAAAATTATATTCAATTATTATAACGGCAACAGCCTGCTTCTGCAGGAAGAATAAAAATCAGTTACAAGGATAGCTTTGTTGATGAAAGATTAAAGGAATTTTGGGAGAACCCTGAGCGCCTAAGGTCCGCCGCGGAGGGCTGTTTATTTTAGTGGGAACACGGTGTACTTTCTTAATTTCAACCTGCTGTGAAAGGCTCCATCAGCTCCACAGAACTAATAATGGATTATTATCAGTTTTAATGGATTAAAACTGCTTTTCTGTGGAATACCATTTTATTTATGATTGGAATCAGATTGGAAAATATTTTTTTGTGGAACAAACATCTCCTGATTGGATTTAACAATTTTTGTGGAATATAACTGATTTTCCTGAATGGATTAAAACTGACTTTCCCTGGGATGAAGGATTCAAAGAGATTTTAGGAAAGTTCTGAATCACTGGAGATCCGGCAACAGCCGGCTGGTTGTTTACAGTCTAAGAGAACACAATGTTCTATTTTTATATTCGGCATGCTATTGAAAGCCTTTTCGTCAGCACTGCAGAACAAATGATGGATTAAAACATCAATTGAAGGAATTACTATTTTTCCTGATTGGAATCAGATTGGAAAATATTTTTTTGGAACAAATAACATCTCTTGATTGGAAACAACACTCTGGTGGAATAAACGAGGCATCTTGTGGAATATCCTATTTTCTTTGAAAAAAGTAATTTACAAAAAATGTAAAGAAAGTGCAAATTGGATTACACAAAACTCTTGTTTTATAACACTTATGGAACAAATAACATTTTTGAAAATTGATATGATTGAATTAAGCTTTTTGAATTATTAATTTGATGGATTAAGCTTTTTAAATTACTATTTCGATTGAATTAAGCTTTTTGAAGAGTTCTGCTCCTTTTTGCTATATAACTTACTCTTTGAAATTACACTACTGCCTGTCAGAGTAAGCCTTTTGTATTTTTATTCCTTTTTCTGGAACCTAACAAAACTACCTGGTGGTTTTCCTGTGGAATATATAATTCTTTCCTTTCTGATTGGAATATCAAGAATTTTATGGAATACCAATGAGGGATTATAACTGACTTTTTCTGGATTACTATTTTTCCTGATTAGATCACAAGAATTTCCTAGTGGAATTATAAAACAAGTTTCCTGGAGGATTATAACACAAGTTTTTCCTGGTGGATTCTAAAACAAGTATTTCCTGGTGGAATTATAAAACAAGTTTCCTGAAGGATTATAACACAATATTTTCCTGGTGGGATTGTAACACAAGATTTTCCTGATGGAAGTATAACATTTATTGTGGAATAAACCAAAATTTTTGAAGATTATACAAATTACTGATTGGATTACAACTCAACTCAATTACAATTCAAAACAACTTAAAGCCCAGCTTTTGGAAGACACCTTTGGTGAGCTTTAGAATCATTTAACTCTTTAAATGCGAGTCATGTATCTGATTTATTCAATCTGTAGTAGAAGTGCTTAAGCTGTTACCCTTGCAACTATTAATTAAAGTAACATAAAACGTACAAATCTGGATTTTCATTGACTCACCTGATATTTTTCTGATAGTAAACTTGGGTCAAAGATAACAACAGTTAAGTGAGAGGTTTTGAACAGTTTTATTAGCCTAAAAAATAAACAACCCCCTGGGATCTTATTTTCCTACGTCCTAAAGCTAACCAAATTGTATAACAATTGCAATCTACAAGAGGTAAAGCTATCGTTAATGCATGTTTCTCCGTGAGGTACGATCTGACTCTATTCTGCTAAGTCAGGCTATCTACGGAGTGAAACGAGGGAGTGACGTGCAGATCGGAGACAGTGAACAGTCTGGGTGAATTACCTCAACTCAGCCTTAATCCTAACTGATCTGGAGATATATCGGGTAATACTCGTATGCTAGGATTAGTTAAGGACCCGTTACTGGAGTAGGCTGGAGTGAGGACTTTTTGCAAAGTCCTGTGGTTACCTCACTTGCATAGAATGACAAGATGTTATTTGAAAAAACACAGCCGTGTTTCTTCCACTCGCTCTTTTCAAAGGGGAGAGCAAGTTTCTGCAGGTCTGCCATAGAGAATGAGGTGGGTATGTAGGAGGAGAGGGAGATTAGGCACTGAGTGAGACTCATTGCATGTGTTTGCTTCAGCTGTTGCAGCTACGTCTGCTAGAGCGTTGCCCTATAAAATAGGATCAGTGTTAGAAGTATGTCTTGCACATTTGATTACTGCAACCTGTAAAGCAAAGTGATAGCAGAAAGAAGATCAGAAACAAGTTTGTGGTTAAGGATTAGTCAAAGCGGAGGAAACGTCTGTGTTTCCACAATGCACCAAAGTTGTGGACCACTCCAAAAGCATATTGACTGTCAGAGTAGTTGTTAACAGTTTTCTCTTCAGCCAAAATGCATGCACATGTCAAAGCAATGAGTTCACAGGCCTTGGCAGAGCATGATGGAAGTGAGTTAGCTTCAACAGTATGTGTTAGGGTGACAATAGCATAACCACTTCTAATTTGTCCAGTGTTTGGATAATGTGATACAGAAATATCTACAAACAGTTCCCAGTCTGGACTGTCCAATGGATGTTGTTGTATGTCTGGTCATGGTGTACAAAGAACTTTAAGTTCTGCCAAACAATCATGTTGTTGGCTTTCGTCAGGAGTTGGCAACAAAGTTGCTAGATTTAAAACATTACACCTCTGAATGGTAATGTTGGGCATGTCAAGGAAAGTCATAGGGTATTTTAACCACTTGGTTGTAGACAAATGAGCAGTTTTCTGTTCATTCAATATTTGTGTGACAACGTGAGGAACAAGAAGGGTCAGATCAGAATAGCTCACAATGTCTTTGCCCGTCAGAACTGCCTTCTTTGTGGCTGCCACTGCACGCAAACAAAGTGGCAAGCCAGCAGTGATTGGGTCCAGTTTTGAAGAAAAGTAGGTAGGTCACTGGTTTTAGCTTATCACCATGTTTTTAGAGCAAAACAGAAGTCATGTAGCTACCTCTTTCATCCACAGACTGAGAAAACAGGTGTGTTGGATCTGGAATTTCAAGAGTGGGGGCTTTCTGAAGTTGTATTTTCAGTGATTCAAAGGCCTGCAATGCCTCTTGTGTCCAAATTAATTTTGAACTCATGTTGAGATGTTTTTAATGACAGATGTTACGTAAAGGAGTCTCCATTTCAGCATAGCTTGATATAAAATGTCTGAAATATCCACACAAATGACATTAATTGTTTCTTTGTTTGAGGTAGAGAAAGCTGCACAATGGCTTTAATGTGGGTGTTTGCTATTTTTCTGCCCTCAGCTGAGATTATATGGCCCAGAAATGTCACAGTGGTTTGTACAAACTGCAGTTTAGACAGAGAGGCCTTATGGCCCTGTTCAGCTAAATACTGTATCAACCAGACAGTATTTTCTCTGCACGTCTGCTCAGATGGAGCAGCCAACAGCAAATCATTACCATATTACAGCAATGCACAGCCATCAGGAAGTGAGAACCCAGCAAGGTTGTCATTCAGTGCTTGGTGAAAAATTGTGGGTGACTTGCATTAACCTTGACAGAGAGGAGTAAACATGTAAGACTTTCACTTGAACTGAAACGCAAACCTGAACTGACTGTTGGGATGACAGGGACACTGAAAAATGCATTAGCTAAGTCAATAACTGAGAAATGCATTGATCCTGATGGAATTTGGGACATGATTACATAAGGGTTTGGGACAATATGAGCACAAGCCTGAACTGCAGAGTTCACAGCCATCAAATCTTGCATAAAACGCCACTCATCCGAGGGGGGGGGTCTGATTTTTTTAAACTAGGAAGATGTGTGTTCTAACTGGGGAAGATGGGCAGAGGACAATGACACCTGCTTCAAGAAGAGAGTGAACAACATGTGTAATGCATTTTTCTGCTTCTGGTTTCAATAGATACTGTGGAATTTTGGGCCTGTATGAGGACTTGGGTATGAGCTGAATAGGTTATTGGCCTTTGATAAATCCTACATCATACTTAGTTTGGGCCCATGGGTGGGTCGGGACTGATGTCAATTCTGGGTTGTCCTGAGACAAAAAAGACAGTGTTAGTCATTTGTTGTCATCAATCACCTCCTTGGAGAGGCATGCCAGCAACAAATGACAAAACCCCTGTTTGTACATGTTCAAGGATGGTGAATAGAAAAATGTGTCATGAGGTTCCCAGTCAGAAGCGTTCTGGGCCTCCAGAGCCAAGGAGCCTAAAGAGCTCGACTGGTAATCAGGTGGCTTTGCCAATTAAATGTGTGGTGCTGAGTTTGGCACTGAGAAATACAGTATTTGGTCATTGTTGAGTGTTATTGGTACAAAACAAGCTAATACATTCCAATAATGCCAAACAACGTAGGTGTATCTCAGGGGTTAGCATAAATGAGTCACCTAATGATTCAGCCGGATCTGAGTTCCCATGTGATGTGCAGTGCAAACGTTGTTCAGCCATAAAACAAGCTGTAGGAGGCAACCTGTTTCTTGCCATCTGAACGAGGGACTCTCATTGTTGTGTCTGTTAAAAGCCATTCAAACACATACAATAATTCTGGTGTGCATGAGACAAAAGAGTTTAGCTCATCAGTCTGTTTTGAGATGAGCAGTCCATCAATGTTACAGCTTAAAACCAGATTACATTTTAATATCAGATCTCTAGCCAGTAAATTTACTGGACAGGCAGAAGAGAGAAAAATTGATGTTTGTGTATGGTTTTATCAAAATGATCTGTGATATTCAACGGGGTTGTGATCCCTTCAGGGATGGCCTGTCCAGATGACCCTGTGGAGTGCACAATTTTGCCAGATAATGGAGCATCTGGAAAACATTTTTCATAATGAGGGACTGGGTTGACCCTAAGTCTACCAAAAACTTAATTGGGATGTTCTGTACAAGCATTGTTAACATGCGTAACTTCAAATATGTTAACTCAGTGTATTTGCAATAAGTTGGGATGACCTCATCTGTATGTGTTGGAAAAACAGGTGTGTATGTGTATGTTGGTACTTGCATTCTAGAGTCCTATGTCCCGGTCCCCTGGCACTAGTCAGGTTGAGATACCAACTCTCTGCCCTGTTCCTCCCTTGTGCCCCAGGCCACGCCCACCTCTCCTGTGGGGCCCCTGGGAAAATTTTGTTCGCTCCATGGGTAGTTCTGGTTAGTTGTGAACTGTTGAAACATTTGGTCGTGTCTTCCATATGGTTGGAATGTGTGTCCTCTTCCTCACCACTGATTTCTTTTGTGAGGGCAGTTTCTCATCCAGTGGTCAAGTCCTCCACAGATGAAGCAAGCTCCAGGACTTGTGAGGGCCGTCTGTTGTTGATAAGGTTGGGCAGGCTGTTGCTACATGACTGGTGGAGCTAGGGGGATACCAGGATGGACAACTGCTGAGTCTAGAGTCATTTGGGCAGTTGCAGCTTGGATCAGTATGAGCTAGGCTTCCTCAGACTGTTTTTGCTTCCTCTTCTGTGTGGAGCTTTGATCATTTGTGTGTTGGTCCCAAGCATGGCATGCATGCCTAAGGAGCTCATTAAGGTGGACACCAGCTTTCTAGCCAATGTAGGTGGTCTGGACAGACTTGCGGATGGGTGGGAGAAGTCCATTCATTAGGGATTGATAAAAGATAGTCTCAAAAACTGTTGCTTGTGGAGCCTCCCTCCACTCCTTTTCTGGGAGGCTGATGCCTGAGTGGGTTCTGAAAATGGGCAACAATCTGTTTGATTAGTCCTGAGGGGACTCGTCTGACTTCTGAACTATGTCAGCAATGGTGGTGATACTTGGGGTCTGGGGGTACGCAACCTGTATGTGTCTGGTAATGACTTCCAGATTCTCGTAGAAGGAAGCGTTGTCTTTGTGCTCGCCCTCGGTGCTGACGATGCATTGTCCAGTTTCTCTGTCAAACAGCTGGGCTCCCATTGTGGTGACAAATCCAATTCCATATAACGATGCCAGGATTATTTTGAGTTCAGCCAGTGTGGGCGGGACCACCTGTACCATGTTTGCCAAGGCGATGGAGATTGCTCTTCCTCTTTGTACGATGTCAAGCAAGTACTCCCTCACCATCTCAATCAGGGCCGCTTTGGACCATGTACGGTACACCAACTGGGGGCCGGTAGGTTCTCCAACTTCCAACATTGGGTTGGTGGACACGTGATTTGGATTGTCTTTGTCTGTGTCTTCTTCATCTTGCTCTTGTTGCCTCATTCCTTGTTCTTGTTTTAATTTATTGAGTTTATTTTTCAGTTTAGCAGCTTTGGCCTCGGGTCTCTCCTTCTCAGCCTCCTTCTCTTTATCCGATCTGGTCCATGGTTTGGGGGGCTTGGAGGGTTTAGGCTCTAGGGAGGGCTTCATGATGGGGCCCTTGACAACTTGAATTTATTCATCTGTTTCATCTTGATCAGATGTTGGTGCAGGTGTGCACTCCTGAAAGTTGTCATCAGAGTCCAGAGCCCAGACAGGTTTAGGTGGTGAGATCACTTGAGCTTCTTTTTCACTTGGCAGCTGCTGTGTTGTTTCCTTCTTCTGTTTTGCAGCCACAGGAGAGAAGTAGGTTGGAGGTGGGGGAGGTGAAGCTTTGAAGCTGCTCAGGGAGAGGTAGAGTGGTGCTATGGGAGACTGGTCGTAGGACTCCAGTACATGTGAAAAAAGAGAAGAGGGACAGAAAGACACATTTAGTTTGTCTTTAAGTGAGTTTTTCTGTTCTGTTTCTGAAGTTGTAACTGTCTCATTTTTTAAAGTTAGTTTGGTTTGCCTTTCAATTTTCTGGGGCATCTGACATGCTTTATTTTCTGTTCATTGTGTTAGAGATTTAGACTTATTTTTCCATAACATAAAAGCTACTTCATAATTGTGAATAGTAACAAACATGTCTTGTGGAATTTTTTCATGCTATACATTTTGTTTTAGTAATTGTTCTTCTAATTTTTGAATTCCTCCTGGGTCAAATGTGCCATTTTTTTGAAAATTGAAATTTTTGTACCACTGTGAGACAAAACTGAGACTAAAATCTAAGTGTAATGTGATCATCCGATCCACTTCTGGACCACAAGGAATGTAATCATTTCTTTGCTGTTTCCTGCTCCCATTTTTACCTTCTACCCCAGTGCAATGCTTTAATGTTTTAACTTCTCCGTTCAAAGCCTAGAACTTACCTTGAAATAAATCTGCTTAATCTATCAACATTTGTCTCTCAGTTCCCATAGTTGGAACTTTACCTCAATTTGTTTTCAAAAATTTACCTCAGTGTTTATTTAACACTCTTACTTTCTTTGTATACATTTGTACTAAATTTGGTGTTAGATTTTTACCTTAGGTAGTTTTTGTAGTCTCAGTCTGGTCTGGATTTCTGTCATGGTCGATTCCTCCCGATGGAAACCAGAATGACCTCACGCTCTTTAATGTCCCATGTGAGGTTTGGAAGAAGAATGTTACACATTCCTGGTGATCACTTCCCATCCTGGGTCCACCAAGGGGAACGGACTGCAAAGAATATGTTTGTGATGGGAAATTGTGAAAGTTATCAAAATTGCCTTTGATAAAATTGGAGGCCGAGAACTTTGTAAAAGCGAACAAAGTTTATTTTTACTCTGCAGAGTGAGAACAGCACACAAGCAAAACGCAGCTCAGAGTTCAGTGTGAGTTCTAAAAAATGAGGATTGAGCATTATATTTATAACACCTTTGTATGTAATGATACTGCACACACAAACAGAAAAACATAATTTGCAAGAGATGAGTCATCTGCCTTAAGGGCTTTGAAAAGGATGAATAAACAGTCTCTGTGTTCAGGATGACTTGTCCTGCAAACATATGCAAAAATAACAACAGGGAGGTTTGCCAATAGCTGTTTTTCTGCTTTTTCTGCTTTGCAGGTGTTTTCATGACACGGAAACACAGAAAAGTAGCTGATGTGGAAAGGTCAGGTACGAGTGAACAGTTTTCAAAATGTAACATTACAACAAGCTGTATTTAATAAAGAGAATACAAAATAAAATAAACAGGATTAAACACAGTATCAGTTGTCTCATTTCACACAGGAAGGGGATATGCTTCTGTTTTTAAATCCAGTTTTAAATGTCGGCTGATCCCCACTCATTTTAACAGAGTTTTGAACTTCAGATGTTGGAGATAAACTTCTCTTCCCTTATACTATGTGCCACAATCTACCGGCCACCTAAATACAGCAAGGATTTTATTAAATATTTTATGATGGGACTTATGTTACATTATGATCATATTTTTATAACGGGCAATTTTAATTTGCACATTTGCTATGAGGCTGGACCTCTGGTCAAAGAGTTTATGAACTCTTTCATAGTTCATATTTCATATTTCATATTGACTCTTAATCTCACTCAGTCCGTCACAGGTGCAACTCATGAAAAACGACACATATCGGATCGTGTACTGTCTTATGGGATAGATTTATCAACTGTGGAAATCTGTGGAACTCTGTTATCAGATCATCTACCCATTTTGTTCACTGCGGTGGTCTCAGGTAGGAAGGAACGGGCTGGACCATCTGTGCATTCTGTACATGCATATAATTCAAACAGTGTTGCGCTTCTCCGTTGGCTTTAATGACTCCGTGTCCTGTAACCCTCAGTTCTGCTCTGTGTCCAGCGTGGACGAGTTTACTGATCTTTTTAGTTCCATATGTTCTGACATTCTGAACTCTGTTGCTTCTCTGAAAACCAAAGAGATGGTCATGTCAGCTGTGGCTGAGTGAATCCACTCGCAGGCTCAGACAACAGTACAGATGAGCTGAGAGGAAATGGTGTAAGGACAGACTGCAGGTTTCCCTGGACATCTTTAAAGACAGCTTGCCAAATTATCGGAGAGCTGCTTTTTAATTTAATGGATTCAATCATTTAGATAGTAGGAAGCGCTGCTGTTTTAGTGCTTTTAGGCCTTTCTGCTACCTTTGATACTGTGGACAACAACATCTTGTTGTCACGACTTGAGTAGGTGGTCGGTATCAAAGGCACAGTTGATACTGGTTTAGACTAACATGAGTTTTTCTGATCACTTAGGGAAATGTTCTTCATCTCCAGCTCTTCTGATCTGTGGAGTCCCTCAAGGATCTATTTTAGGTCCACTGCTTTTTAAGCTGTACATGTTGCCTTTGAGGTCCATTTTTAGAAAACACAACATTCCTTTTCATTGCTTTGCTGATGATACCCAGTTATAACTTCCGATTGAGTCAGATAGGGTCACTCCACTGGATCCACTCTTGAACTGTCTAAATGACATTAAAGTATGGTTAAAACTAAAATTTATGAATTTAAATGAAAATAAAATGGAAGTCATCAGCGTTGGTAAATGTAACACCCTTAATATTCTTGCCTCCTTGGCTTCACACAGCCACTCCAATGTCAGGATCTATGAGTTGTTTTTGATAGTGCTTTTAAATTAGACAAACAGATAAATGTAGTTGTTAAATCCGGTTTTGTCCAGCTAAGACATTGCCAAGATGAAGTCTTGTCTCTCTTTCAGAAACCTTGAAAATGTGATTCACAGTTTTATTACCTCTCATTTTGACTACTGTAATTCATTATATGTTGGTCTAGACAAATCATCTTAGTATCATTTACAATATTTCCAGAATGCAGCAGCTCATCTTTTAACAGCAACTAAAAAATATGAACACATAACCCCTGACCTGGATTCACTCCACTGGCTCCCTGTCCACTTCCGGATTAATTTTAAGATTTTATTGCTTGTTTTTAAAATCTTAAAAGATCTGGCCCTGTAATATTTGTGTGATCTTATTAAC
>JARVJN010013241.1:0-11076 GCA_031763805.1 Argolebias nigripinnis
CCCCGGACCGGGATTTGAACCGGCGACCTTCTCGCTGAGAGGCAGCAGCTCTACCAGTTGTGCCACCGTGCTGCCAGGAATTGGGAGATGTTGGAAATATTCCATACAGATTGTGCTCTAATGACAAGAGTGGATTTGTTAGCTGCACATTCAGCCACAACGTACCATGATCCACCAAATCCCCAGTGAAGTTGGACTGTGATCAGTTATATATGAAGCCAGTGTGAGGCAGCTTTAGCTTTGTGATAGTTCAAACTCACACACACACACACACACAAAAACGTCTTTAGATGCAAACAATTTGGACGGCCTCTTTGCTTTAGTCCAAAACATTCTGGCACCAGCAGATGTCCATTCGTATATTTTTTTTAAAATGCTAAGTTAATAGCTTTTCCAGCAATATTGTATGTTTTCATTTGCAAATATTTCTTGATTCAATTTTTTTTAATGAGCTCATAACATATTTTTGACCAACGAGACTTCAACTAGCTATTTCCAGGTCCTTTTTTTGTCCAACCATGATGATTTGTTGCTGCAGAAAGGTGAAAATGATAATGACTAAAAGTTGAGCAAAACTCCATTTCACAGTGTCACCGTGTCCACCTACTACAGGATATAATCAATCTGACTGCTATACTGACCTGTCTGTCTGCTCTCTGAGCTTTCTCATTAGTGGAAGTTTTTTGGTCCACACATCTCCCTCGCTGCATGTTTTCTACCAACTCCTTGTAAAACCTGAAGCATCAGCAGGTTCAGGAAATCTCAACACTGTATTTTCAGGAGTTTGTGAGTTGCACTGTCGGTTTAGAAAAAATGATAGAATGTGGGAATTCTCATAAATGACTTGCTCTTTTTTTTTTTTTTTGGTTTAACAACCAACAGCTTTGACATTATAAATAAAACAATTTTTTTACCGAGTCATGTCTTTATTTTAGGGCTAGAAAAATACAATATGTGCTACTTTGTACATTAAATTTATATTGGACCTCTTCACTTTGTCCCCATAGAGCATCAAGATTCTAAACATACTTTAAATATATTTCTTGTCAATATGCATTGCATTTATAGTTGAATGGTTTGATTTGTTCTCCGAAACTGATGACTAATTATATTTTAACTTTATTGCTTTTAATATTTGGTGGTAATATTTGGAAAACTCTGTATATTTTAACTCGTTACTGCTTATTTAATGAGTATTTGTATTCACAAGCCACTATTTTCTGATCATAAAGTGCAATAAAACACAGTACATGATCATTTTTCAGGCAGTGCAGTGAATCAGTTGGTAGAGCTGTTGCCTCTCAGCAAGAAGGTCGCCAGATCAAATCCTGGTCTGCGGGTGGGGCCTTATGGGTGGAAATTGCATGTTCTCTCCATGCATGCATGGGTTTTCTCTGGGTACTCTGGTTTCCTCCCATAGACCAAAAACACGCATGTCAGACTGATTGGTAACTCTAAATTGTCCCTAGGTGTGAGTGAGAGAGTGAATGTTTGTCTTGTTTGTCTCTATGTGTACCTCTGATGGACTGGAGCCCTGTCCAGGGTGTCTCCACCTCTCACACAGTGACTGCTGGGTATGGGCACCAGTGACCACCCACGACCCAAAAAGGAAGAGGCAGGTAAAGAAAATGGACAGATGGATGTTCATCTTACAACATCCTCTGCATAAAGATGATTAGCAAATGATACACAGATAAAAAAAAACTTATTGGATTAAAGAATATTTTATAGTCTAGGGAAGATTTTAAAAGTATACGTGTCATCTGTGCAGAACAATAAAAGCCTAGCGGTAAACCATTTTCTACAGAGTGTATTTTGAGCAATTTCTGACTGATTTATGGCATTTGTGTTTAGTTAGCTTAGTAGGAGATTCTGATGACTTGTTACAGGTTTTTATTTTTTTTGCGATATATATGCATGGACAAAAATAGCATCTTGGGACATCTTCATAGCCAAAAAGGCAGGGAGTCAATCTGTCAAGCAGCCAAGAATTTCAGTTGTCACAGAGAGATACGTGTAAAAAAAAAAAAAAAAAAAAAAAAAAAAAAAAAAAAAAAAAAAAGGAGAAAGAGAAAGAAGAAAGTCTGAAAAACTGTTTGCTGTCAGAGAAAATGAGTCCAAGTGCTGCAAAAGGCTGTCAGCAGCAGTGTGTGACTGATGGGCACAAATGTGGGATTCAACAGATTTTATGTTTTACTTTCGGAACTGGAAAAGCTTCATTGATGAGGACACACTTTTAAAACATATAAAAAAAACTTTCCCATAGGTATGAGTTCATGAAGAAAGGTTTTGTGTGTGTTGGGGTGTGGTGATATTGTAGCTAACTTCTATTGTGTTGTTATCTTGAAGCAGAGTTAAGTTTAGAGGTGTTACTGTATACATCATTTAGTGAAATTCACATTTTTCATCTGCTCTATCTCTAAATCATTGTATAAATTATAATTGCCAGTAATGTATTTTTTGCACAATAATCTGTCTTCAGTTAACATATTAACTAAGAAAATTGTTAAGCAAATAATATAACACAAAATTGAATGCACTGATTTGTGCTCCTTAACACATTTTTGGTTACAGTTTACTATGTGTCCCCAGCTGTTGTTAGGTTAACCAAATATAACAACTTGGTTACATTTAGGAAAATATCAAGCTTTTCTTTAAAATCCTCGAACAATCTTTCAGATATACAAGTTTTTTCAGCTGAATCTCTCGGTTGATGTAATACTGGTGCAGAAAGAAATCTGGAACAGGAACACTAGATTTTGAAAGCTCTAAATTTATCCAGTAGTTGTTTACTATATTTATTTAGTTTAGAATGTAGTGCAAAAGTCTGTGCAAGACTCATCAAACATCCCTCTCATCAGACTTCAATATTTTCTTTACATTCGCAAGCCAGACTTGAGAAGAAAAAAAAAATCTCCATAAAGTGCTGAGTCGGTTATATGTAGGAAACATCTGAAAAAACAGCCAAAATGCGATGCCCAAACTCTCATGGCCTTCTGTTTAACAGGAACAGTTTAAATTTCAGTTGCTTTCTAATCACTGAGCTCCTCACTTTTATCCTAAGGGTGAGTCCAGTCATCATTTATCATCATTTGGCTGCTTTTATTATTTTAGTCATTTAGTGATTATTTCTTGTTAATTACTAACAGCTCATGGCCATTAGTAAAAGTTAAAGTGTGTGTGGACTAACTTTTTTTTTTTAAACAAGCATCCATGTCTCTGCAGACATCTTTCTCCAGGTGTTTTTACTTCCACCAATCAGCAAAACAAGCTATAGATGTTATTAAATATAATAGTTATGCTTTAGTATTTATTTTATTTTATTTTAAAGACTTTTTACATTTAACTTTGAAAAAAAATACAATGCCAGGTTGCGCTCAGCTTTTAAGCGATTCTAAATTAAATCTAACTGCTCAAATTACAAAGTACAAAAGGATAAATACACATTCAGCAAAATGCAATGAGACAAAAATATGTTATTTTAAACTGTGAATAAAACAAAAGCTCATGTATTACAAAAGTCCTGTACTAGTGAATGTTCTTTGTTTCAATATGAATTGTGACACGCATCAATATTACAAGATTAGCTCAGTCATGCTGCGTTAGATTATGACAGTGGAAAAAACACACAAATTGTGTGCATCAGAGTCATACTCACAGTTGTAGATTCACACTGTGCAGTCAGGTCAGGTATCCAAACACATATTGAATCATGTGAAGAAAATAGAATCTGAGTCCAATTTGCAGCTTCCTGTTCACATTTGTCTCTATTTGGTCTTTCAAGTCACCTACAAATAGATGGAGAGGGATAAGAGATATCTTAAATTAGTGAATCCAGTTAGCATTTCCAAAAACAAGACTTTTCTTGAATTTATCATCTAAATAATGTAACAAAAGAAGGCAGGGATAAACACATTTGCTGTTGTTTGATGTCATTCCATCATTCATCCATTTTGTTTACCCACTTCTCTTTTATGGGGTACAAGAAGTTGTTCCCTATATCCAGCACTCACTGTGCAACAAGTGAAGCGCACCCAGTTGTGAATCCATCACAGTGTCAAACAGAAACAAACAACCATTCACACTCTCACCCACACATTGAGACATATTAGTTACCAATTAACCTAACATGCATGATTTTGATCTGAAATTCCACACATGCGTGAGGAGAACATGCAAATTCCACTCAGAAAGGCTCTCAACTGGGAGGCAATCCTGCAACCTTCTCACTTAGAAGCAACAGCTCTAACCACTGCACAACCTTGACACCCTCTCAGAGGAATAATGCTTGAATAGCTAAAGTGCACAGTTGGGTGAAAGATGAATCAGAATGACATCTTTTGGGGTTTAAAGCATCTCCAATCCTTTGATCTATTTTTTATTTATTTTTTTATCAAAATAATAAAAACTTTTTTTTAACTATTAAAACTATTAAAACTATTAAAAGTTCAAACTGGAAAATACACATCCTTGTCAAAAGAGTCATTTATGTCAACTTAACTGTTAACCTTATAAAATGAGGAAAATCTGGATTTGGGCACAAAATACAGCTTTAACACTTCTCCTCATTAAAATGCTGCAGCCGTGTCAGAGTGCAGGTCCTCCCAGAACCCATTGCTGCTTTTCATCCAAATGAGAGCAGATAAAAGCACAAAAAGGAAGATAGACAGACCAAGCTTTCATAATATTTACTTTGGAGAACACTGTTCTGCATCTATGCTGCACAGGCCAACGTGAACAAGCAAAAGTTCAGTTTAAGTCCCATTGGAATTAGTAATGTTTTTGAAGTATAATGCAACTTAGCCTTGCATCTGCTAGTCATTTACACTGTCACTTGGTCAAAGGAGGACAGTAATGAATTAATATGCAGCAGAGTGTATCATAAGCAGCTCTGGTGGAGAAAAGTGGAACAAATGTCTTCATTTTGAGGAGGGAGATATTTGTGCTAATGATGAAACATTTAACAATGAATAGGTTGGATCTAAAATAATTATCTGCCCCAGCCAGGAAAAGAAAACAGTGTCAATAATGTCTTGTATTCACAAAAAGGAGATAAACTGACAAATAAAACACGTTGAACTAAAAAGAAGATTATTATATGTAAAAATAACAACATATTTTTATGCCATACAACTCCTACCACATTAGCAGTGACAAAATGCAGAATATCCTCACCCAAATCCAATTGACAAGCTCTCTCTGCAGTGTGGGGTTTTACTAAGCCACAGATTTCCTGACTCCCTATTGGTTTTAGTGGTAAGGTGTTGCCAAAAACACCTCTGCTTCCATTCTAGCAACACAATGTGGCTAATGAGATTCCTGGGCCTGCAAGCTGTGTTTTTCGTCTCTCTTTAAACCCACCGATTGCAGACCAAGTGCCCACAGTTCCCTGTGGGTTTAACATCTTCAGGGCACAAACAGGCATGGTGTTGTGAAAATTCCACCAGAATTCAGATAGTTACAATTTTATGGCTTATAATTGAGACACTGGTGTTGGCATACAAGTCACGTAGGTCATCTGCAGCTGCCACTCTGGATTATAGTTGATGTAACAAAGTGAAACATGGCACATGGGGAACAGGTTTCACTAACTGGATGTGGACACTGTGTTCCTTTACACACTGCTTCAATGCATCTGCAGTAGCTGTTAGTTTGCTAACACACATGACTTGCGTGCCTATACATATCAAATAGTTCTAATAAAACCTGAGCTACTGAGCCTCGCAGAGGAAATTAATAAAGGTGCACAGTCCCTGAGCACTTGACTGGAAATAAGTTACCTCAAAGAAATCAATCAAGAGTGCGTCTGCATGTTTAGCCACTCTCTTAAAGGAATCAATTGTGGCAGATAGAGGAAGCCAAGAAATGATTTAAATGCAGACTGTTAAAGATCTGTGCATCCAGTGTTTACTGTCACTCAATTATAAGCAAGATTGCACCTCCAACATCTCTCCTGTCAGACTCTAAAGATCCATTCACGACAAAGCAGTAATGTTAGGAGACACCTCTAAATACAGATACATTCATTAGAAAAATCATACACAGATGTAAATGTATGCAAATGCATTCACTATTAAATGTTGAGCATGATAAAGTTTACCCTTACTTAGACTTAAAGTATACCTAAAGGTTTTGGTAGATTTGTAGAAATATTGAAACTTATTAGTTTTAAGGAAGACAAACTACACTCATAAAGTCATTATTTGTCACAACTGTAAGCTTAAAGTTTTACAACACAGCAAAAAATAGAAATTGAGTCTAGCTAAGGTCATCAGGATTATATTCAGGGCAAACAAAGATTAAATGTTATACACTGAGTGGGTTTACTGCTTCTGTCACTTGCAATAAGGGCTGTATTGGAAATATTTTCTATTCATCCGGTGTGCTTTAAAGACACGGGTCCACATTATTGTTTGTATATTTATTTTATTTTTATTTTTTTCTTCTACTTGAACCCAGTGAAGAAGGAGAGGGTATTTCAAGAAAAGTGCTTGTTTTTGAGCATTTTGCCTTTTTTGTGCAGTCATTCTGACATCATGTTAAAATATTTGTGCACACTGTTACTTCTTTCATCAGATCAAACACAGATACTTAAGGTTTTTTTCCCCCCAAGTATTCAACTTGTCCGACAGAAATTATTACAAAAACAACTAATTAAGAGCGATACGATTACCATTTATTAATAATGGTGATGATTTTAGCTTACATAATAAACAGTTAGCTCAAATAGTCTTTTCATTTCCACAGTATCTACATTAGAATACCTCTTTTTCCAAAGTAATGTAGAATACCTGATTAATACATCTTCATCAAGGCTTGACTGCAATGGCTTTTTAGCTGGGGATTCAAACAACAACTTTGTTTTTTTGGGGGTCATGACTCCATTTGTCTCTATGTGGCCTTGTGATGAACTTGTGACCTGTCCACTGTGCACCCTGCCTCTTGCACACTGACTACTGGAGACAGGCACCAGTGCCCTTAAGGCACAAATAGGGGAAAAAAGATAAAGAAAATGAATTAATGTATGCAATTCATTCTATTTTGCTTTTGGTACCATTTTGTTTTAAAAAAAGTTCAGTCATTCATTTCTTTTAGGGATGCACCGATCCACATTTCTTACTTCCGATCCGATACTTAAATCTGGGTATCAACCGATACAATACTTTTCCGATCCGATACCGTTCGGGTATAAGAGGCTGTAATAATGAATTTTTTAAACTGCAACTATTCTGTGACTACTGTCGTAACACTGTGTGAGTTAAACCCAAGAAGACACTCTGGGCCTCACAACAGGAAACATAAACTTTAACAGCACACAAGAGGATGGTCTATAATCACAGACGTCCTTCTCACTCATGGTGCAGCTGGAAAACTAAAAAACCGCTAAGCATTATAGAATAGAATAGAATATATCTTTATTGACATTGTCATTGCACTGGGGCACAAAACAACGTGATTGAATTACGCACATTCATCTTAAGATAGGGCAAGTGCACGAAGCCGCAGCAGTAATTAAACCGCGCCGCCACAATCTTATATGAAAAATATGGAAAAGAACACAGTCCACTCCCCTTAACCACTACGGGAGTGTTTTTTTGTTGTCTTTCCCATAATGCATAGCGGTATTTTAGTCTAAAATACAGCTAAGCATTAGTATTAGTAGTATTTTAGTCTAAAATACAGCTAAGCATTATGGGAAAGACAACTAAATCCACTCTCGTAGTGGTTAAGGGGAGTGGACTGTGTTGTCTTTTCCCATAATGCTTAGCAGATTTTTAGTTTTCCAGCTGCACCATGAGTGAGAAGGATGACTTTGATATAGACCTGCCTCTTGTGTGCTGTTAAAGTTTGGCTGTTTCCTGTTGTGAGGCCCAGAATGTCTTCATTGGGTTAAACTCACACAATGTTAAGATGGCAGTCACATAGTATGGGGGAACACGTGCTCTTCGAAGCTGGATCGGAATTATCGGCAGGTTGGATCAGAAAATCCGATACTTAAATTATGCTGGTATCGGAAGCCGATACTGATACTGGATCGGGTCGGCCCCATCCCTAGTTAGCAACAAAACAGTTACTGCAACTCATCTTCTTTCTGACTGCACCGCACACTGACCTCATTAATTATTTCAAGCTAACGTAGCCTTTTTTTGAACAGCATGTATTATGATGAACCCCCTAACTTTAAACTGTGGAGTGAAAACAGGTGAGACTGACCAGTCTGCTTCTCAGGGCATGAGGGCCGCGCAGGAATGGTGGCCATGATCGTGAGACCTGGTTCCTCGTTCGATGGGAGGAAACTGTTCGAGCATGCGGTGAGGGATCTACCTGCGTACGCTCGCCCGCTCTTCGTAAGGCTTCAGGTAACAATTAGACGGAGACTTTTCATTAAACTGACAAAGTCAAGCACCAGACATTTAGGTGTGCAGCGTTTTTACCCCATGTCTGCTTCCTTCAGATGTTTGGTTTGTTGTCTCTTCTGAGGTATTCAAGGTATTCAACTAATTCCTGGATTAGTGCAGGGCAGAAATAAATGAGATTTCCTTACTCAAACATGAGACCCAGTCTGATTAGAGGCTTTTATTTAAAAGACTGGCTTGGTAATGTTTTTTTTTTGTTGCCTCACAACTTACAGAATGTACTTTTTATTATTTTTAAATTTATTATAAGTAATTCATTCAACCGTTATTTATATAGGTTAATCCTATTGAGCCTCAGGGACTCATTTACAAGAGAGACCTGCATTTTTTTTATTTTTTTTAAACAAAGACTGATGACAATAGTGGATAACGACGACAACAACAATAATAATGGAGTGACTCAAAATGCTATCAGTGAATTTAAATGAGTAAAAAACTTAATTCAAGTAATTAAAACATAAAAAGCTGAAGGTGCTGCCTGCATATGTACTCACTCTAACCTTTAGATGCTACATAATTAGATAAATAAGACCCACCTGTGGACCCTGGTGGCTCTGGACAGTTCTTCTACAGCGAGGGGAGTATCTGTCTGTAGCTCCATACAAAGGGTCGTTTGTCCAAGAAAAGGCAGATTAATTGGAATATCTTCTCTGAACATGTGGAAGAAGCTGTTTTCAACAGTTGGGGGATAAAACTGATGTTTTAGGACAGGGCTATTCAACAAAACTGCTCAGGGGAGGGCCACAGTTTCTGAAAGCCAACCGCTCTGGGGCCGGACATCCAATGATTAAAGTCATTATGTACATAAACCAAAGTTTACAATGATCTGTTACCTTTTAAATTTGTTTCTTTTATTGCATTGAATCATAAATGCAATAAACAGAACACAAAACCCAGAACTCAATTTTTTTTTTTTTATGAAGTTTCATGAAGTGGGCCGGATTTAAGTCACCCGAGGGTCAGAAATGGCCCGCAGGCCACCAGTTGAATAGGCTTGTTTTAGACCATTAAGGACAACAGCATGTTTGGCACAAACCACTTATCACTCATCATGCTGAGAATGCCAACCCCACAGTGAAGCACGGTGGTGGCAGCATCATGGTATAATGATGTTTTTCATTGAAAGGTACTAAGAAACTGATGTGAGTAGAAGGAAAGATGGATGATTTAAATTATAGTGAAACTCTTGAGGAAAACTGTTTTGAGTCTGGGATGGAGGTCGACCTTCCAGCAGGGCAATGACCCTAATCCCTTTGAAGAAACACTTCAGTAGTTTGAAGAAAGACCATTAAATATAAGAGCAGAGAACCTAATCCAACTGGGTTGATTAAATATTGCTGTACATATCCAACGTGACCATAATGAAGCCGTTACAAAGAATGGGAAAAAAAAATTTCACAATAAATTATATGTTGCATCTCTACAGTTCTGGACATGTTTTAATGAAAACAAAGTGTTTTATGGTCATAGACAATAACACAGAGGAACTCAAGGCGGTACACATTTTCATAACCTACTGTGTAGTTTTTAATGCCATAGTTTGTGGTATACATACTGTAGATACAGTAGTATTACTTCCTTTAGGCAATATCTTCAATGTTAATTTTTTTTAAATATTTGAAAAAAATTAACAAAATATGGAGGATGTTGTAAAGTAAAAAAAACACAACGTTTATTTGTTTTTCGAACCCTTTATTTGTCAACCATTTTTATCTGCCTCCGCTCACAACCAGACACACAAAAAAAGCGGCTCCACCCAGAGGGAGAACCAAACCAAAGACCCCTCCTCCCCCCTGCTAGTCTCGCGAGAACATAAAACATCTCAGAGGTTAACAATCTCCCTCTCTCTTTAAATAATTTCACTGAGATACATTCTGACAACAACAAAAAAATAGTCAAAGATCTATATCTGAATAAAACAACAGGTGGCCTTGTGTGAACATATAACAAACAAACAATTTCAACCAAACATGTCCAAAAAGGTGCACATATTACAGAACCCATACACCTTCATCCAGGGCTTTTAGGAGCTGAAGAGGAGAAGCTCCCTTTTTTGTTAAACAATCAGCAAGCTGTGTTTTTGCTTCTGACCAGTGCACTTCTTTAATGGTTTTTGCTTGTAAAAGTTCTTTAATGCTGCTTATCTCTAATCTGAGTCTCTTTTCAGTAACCTGTTTTGTGGATTTAAGTGCATCAAATAAAGAATGATTATCTGTGATGCATATGAGAGGAATAGATTGGAGATTTGGCTTTCCAGTGGTGAGCTCAGAGTAGAGCGTGGCTAAAAACACAGCATTGTCAATACCATCTGACATGGCAAGAGTTTCTCCTGCCAGAGTGCTCCTTACCACACGCCTGATCCTTTTGGACTGCCAAAACAAAGGGGAGAATTTTCCTCTCTCTCCCATGAGGGCAATTAAAATCCCTCCTTGTGTACCTCCATCTGGAAGATTACCCAGGGAGGCATCACTGGAAACAACTAAACTTAAATTATTATTGTTTCCCAAATGTTGAAACTTAAGTGTGACCGTTTCTGATTTTAGTTTACGAATCACTTTGTTTACTTCATGTATGGACTGAATAGTGGCATTTTTAATGTTAGATGCTAGGCTGCATGTGTCAAACATAACATCTGGTCTTGTCTGTTTAGCAACCCACA
>JARVJN010014030.1:0-11038 GCA_031763805.1 Argolebias nigripinnis
ATACTATCCAACAAAGTTAAGGCAGGTCCTCTGGACAGTTTCCTTTTGTTGAAACGTTTCGTCTTTCATCCAAAGGAATTCATCAGTCTAGGCAATTGCATTTATTGCTTGTTTTGTTTTTTATGCCAGATGCTCTTCCTGACACAACCACAGATCAACAAGCTACCACAGACCTCTGTGTGGAGCAGAGAGCTGATATCTAGAGTGTCCGGGGGAGCAGATGGTGGGAGTTAAGGGCCTTGCTCAAGGGCCCAGAGTGGAGCAAATGAGGGTGGAGACAGATGTGGGTGCTTCACATTTCCCACCCACATTTTCATGTTGTTAGTCTGGGGAGTTGAACCGACGAACTTCTGATCACAGGCTCGCCCTCTCTAACCTCTGCCCCAAAATGTAAAAACGTTGTTTTGGAGGGCGGGTGATTTTAGACAGAAGCCTCTGTTTTAGAAGCACACATTTAGAGAGGAGAAGCAGCCGCTCCAACCTCCTGAGGTTGTACGACATGAATGAAGACAATGCTCGAGAAGGAGCTGTCGATCAGCATTTCCACAAAGCGTGTGACTGTGCAACAATCAATGCCTCCAACGCATGGGCTGCTCTTTGAAAAGCTCTACAAACACACCATTAAAATAGAGATCAATGGAGGGCCTTGCTTTCTGTGTTATCATACAACAGACACACATTCTGGGTTCCTGCAACGTCTTTGTGCTCGCCCGCCCCCAAAAACCCCAAACAGAAACATTATAAACACAACCGTTCGAAGTCCGAGCATGACATCACGTGATTTAATGTATCGCTGTTTTTCAATACAGCGTTATAAAGTTGCCATTAAATGTTTTTTTTTCACCAACAATTCCCGCGTTAATATAAACCTCAACGTCATTCGGAGAATCAATTTAATCAGTAATTTAAACTGCAGCTGCAAGAAATCATGCAGCAAATCATATCAACAAATTAAATATACAAATTCAATAGAAGATAAAGTAATATTGAAAAGTACAAACAAGTTAATATAAATGCATAAATACAGAAGATATGAGAAACATAACACAAATACAAATTGCTATTGGTTCCTGCTAAAATCATCTGGAGAAGAGGTTTTAAACAAAACCACAGAGCTGTGCAGATATACGACTGAAAAATATCAGCGTGCTCCCATTTCTGTCTCTTATAAGTATGCTTTTGTGTAAGAAATTCATAAAGGCAGAGAGATTGTGAACCAGCCTGACTGATGCCTGGAAAGAATGATCTTCTTTAGAGTCAGAATACTTCGCTGCAGAAGATTACAAATCTATTTGACATAATGTTTATTATTTAGGTTGTATGTTTTTTTTTATTGCCATTTTAGTCGATATGTCAATGTTGTTACTTTATGTCCGTAAAGAAAAATACATTTAAAAAAATCAAACGCAAGTGCCATCAAACGCAAGTGCCAGGGCAAAATACTTGTACCAGAATGGTATATTTTTGTCCTAGATTTCAAGGCACTGGGAGGCAGAATTTAATTATTTTAATACAATGACAAATAATTTCATAATAGGCAGTTATCACACATTTCATTTGCTCCAAAGATGTAGGCCAGTTTGCACTTTAAATTATTTTGAACTGCATATCTTGGACTTTATTATCAGAAAAACAGATGACATATGCTATTTTCAGAACTTTGAATATGTCTGCTTCAATTCCTGTTCTATTCACTAAAAAGTCAGAACTACGCAGTGTTGTGCGTCCTTTTACTGTATTTTTCAGACTATAACACGCACCAGATTATAAGATGCAATATCAATAAACGGTTTTGTTTTCATACCTAAGGCGCACTGGAATATAAGGTGCATTAAACAAAACAAAACAGTCCGACAAGTCAAACTTTATTCAACTCATTCACAATAACCACATAAAATAGGTTAGAGGTCAGTAAGCACAACCAGAGTTAACACATAAGATGCGCCTGATTATAAGGCTCACCGTCGATTTTTGAGAAAATTAAAGGATTTTAAATTGCCTTATAGTGTGAAAATACTATAGATTGCTTTGTAATCAGATTATCCACACTGCATTATTTGTATAAATGACAGTATTCACAGGCTGACAATTATAAACTGCTACACAACTGTGGAACAAACAAGTGGCCATGGTGGTAAAATTAAACTCTCATTTTTCTTCAAGTGTCTATTATGGCGTGCGGTCACCATTATTGCCTTTACTCATTTTGTTTGGACAATTGCACATTTCTCTGTTCATTGTTGTGACACCATTTTTTTTCTTGTAATGCTGGATTTGTCTCTGCTGCCAACCGGAACTACTACTTAATACCACAGTAACAAAATATCCTTGTTAAGGGCAGATTTTAACATTTCTGTGAACCGCCTAGCTTTCAAAAGCATAGATATATTTCAGATCTTTTGCAGCAGAGTTCTGTGTAAAGCTCATGAACAAATGATATCTTACTTGTTGTGCAGAGTTCTTTATATGATCTCAGCTTGAAGAAACAAGTCTGACTGGAGCCTTGACCAAAGTGGACTGCTGCTGTCTTAAAAGAGCTCCAATCTCAAATATGTTATAGCAGTTCATGCAAACTCTATTTTTCATGCCTTCACATTACCAGCTAGTTCACAATACATGGGTATTCTGTCAGAAATATTTTTGATATTCCTGCTGGAAGTGCTCCAGGCTACACCAGAAGCAATACAACTTTTCTTGGTAATGGGGTCTGTGTGTGTGTTTTTGGTGTTTTGAGCTCGATTTCTGTTTGGTTTTCTCGGGGTTTATCATGTCTGGAGTCGTTTTTGGTTGGTCCATATTCCAGTTCCTGTTGTATTTCCTCAGTTTTTCTGTCTTTCGGTTCATCTCTAACTTTTCTCTGCTTAATAATCAACTCATCTGTGTTACACTCCTGGTTTCAAGTATTGTCAGATTGTCTTTCTTCATGGTGATCTGCCATTTTGCCTCACGCTTTTACTTCTTTAGTTGTGTTTTTAAAATTATTCCTGCTGAAATCTGGAGCCTGCGCCGCCTTGTGTTTGTTTGACACAGCTAGCTGCTGCTATTTGCATTTGCAAATATTCAGAACTGTGTGAAAATAACTGTGAAACTGGCTGTAGTGTAATGGTTAATAAAACAGTGTTCACCTGAAGCTAAAGTTTTGAGACTGAACCTGGTATAAGCTGACAGCACTTCACTTTTGTCTTGGCCAAACCCAAACAAGATATTAGCTCATCAATCACGTCAGAATTAAACTCTCTCTCTCTCTCAGGACTGAGATCATTAAAAAAGTTAACTAAGGTGGGTAAGATTTATTGTTCATAACTTTTCTAAAGACTCTCATTTCAAAAATCCAAACCATTAATCAGAACTGTGTCATAAACTATTTCAAGACAAATAACGGAGCTTTTATTTGGTGATTTCAAAGTTCAATTTGTGACACTATTCTAAATATTTATTTCCTGGAATTAGGACATTTTATTATAACTAATTATTTGTTTGAAATATCCATGCACTATTTAATAGTCTGAGCAAACAGCACAATAATGCAGATACATTCATTTTCTAAGCAAACATTCAAACAGTGATGCATCTGTTCTGCTGTCGATTCTATAAAAGTACGCCAAAAACAAAGTGAACAGTTAACATTAACCTTGACTGTCAACTCTCAATGCGTCACAAAGAGAGCCGTGACTAAAAGCTGCTAATTTGAGTGCAGCAGGCTGCTAGATTTAGGAAAACCAGCTATTTTGGCCACATGCTTTTGGAGACAAGAGTCGACTGTATCTTAATTGCATCTGCGTTATATCTGCAAGTGACTAACAGAAAATGTACACATGGTTCCGGTGGAATGAGATTGGCTAAACCTCAGAGGAAATCTGGTCCACAGAGCCGGTGTGCAGCTTGCATGTCTGTGTGTCATTAGCTCATTTTGACTCGTCTCATTGGAGGAGCCCAGGCGCTGGAAGGAATCCCAATAGAAGGTTTTCTGACTCCAAACATTTAACAGTGGATTTAAGATTACAGACCTCGGAGGCCATGCAGGCATACGAGACTGGTGTTCCCAAACCCCGACAGACCAAAGGATGCAGACTCCTGAGACCCCTTCAGCCGCAAAACAGCTTCAAAACCCCATCGCTTTCATGAACAGAGAGGGGTTTCTCTGTCAGTGTTTCAACTCTTTGGGCCCCTTTTCAAAACACGGCTGTGACTGATTATTAGTTCACAAATATAGATTTTAGCTCCACGCAAACACACACACACACAACTTTGTTGCATTCCTGCTTATATTATGATTTTTAATCAGACCTGGGTGGAACATTTATCCTCCTGATTTAATGGTAAGTCTGTTCAATACATTTATCACTTTTTCTCACTCTGCAGACCCAGCAACAAACATGCACACTCAGTCTAAAAATGCATCTACATTATTTCAGCTGAGTGCAACTAAATAATTTATGGGGGTGGGGATTTACGACATTATGAGCAGGAACAAAAGCTTATTTTAGTACGGTACAAGAAGTACAGGACTCTAGTAAAATGCCAACTCAATAAGCAATGACTTGTTACTATTTTGGTGGCATGCAAAAATTAATTACAAACAAAAAATATATATATAAATTTAATTAACCCTGCAAAGTTATATCAACTTTCTCTAACATCCAAGCTCAGTTTACAGCTATGTGCTGTAGAAATGCAAAAGGTAAATGAGACCATGGTGCATGCTTCACTTCATTACAAAATAAAAAGAAAACTTGTCCACATTTTAATGAAATGTTATATAACTTGATTCAAGACAAGCCAAACTTTGTCTTGCACATTTCAGGCTCAGCAGTTCAATGGGGGTTTCAACCAGATCAAATATACAATTTGAAAATCACAAAATGTGCTTTCAGCTGACAATGTGCGTAATCTTTTTGTACGTAAATTAACTTACGGAAGCACCTAAACACTGGGCATAAGCTGTGCTATGATGAACAACAGGTCAGTCTTAACCAGGAAGTGGCAACACAAATATATTCTGTACCCCACACTCCCTGTTCTTTGAATTGAGAAAGCTCCTTGGACGTGAAGTGAAAAGCCTTCAGTTACAGAATAAAGTCCAGTTGTTCTTGTCTTTAACCTTTTTTTGTAGTGAAGTGATCAACCAACAACCCCTGCATCCATGTTGCAAGTCCCCCCTGTTGTCATGCAAAAACCACTTATTAGAATGTATGAGTCAATTGTTGCACAATTTTTTCAAGTCCGTAAAGAAATTCAAAAATCTTACAAAATCTCTAGCATAACACCAGCATGAAGTGGCTTCTCGTCTTGAAAATTATTGTTTTAGGAGGGCTAAGGTTGGTTCTGTAAGAATTAAAACAGCTGATAGCATGAAATGTAGAGAAACACTGTGTCAGGTACTAAAATTACATTCATGTTCAGATGTTTCAACTGGGTTAAAATTATGGCACAGATACCAGACTGGTTTATTTATAGCCACTGAAACATCCCATGATCAATGTGTTAAGAAAATACGCTGTATTATAATACATGAATCGCATGCTTTCATAGTAGGTTGAACAATTCATACATTGTACTTGGGTGAACACTTCCATGCACACAACAGGGGAGCCAAATGATGACTGGAGTGATGTGCTTTGACCTGCTCACTTACTTCAGACCCTTCGATACACTAATGACGTTACAACATTTATTTTTATGTTTAAAGATGTTAGTGTGGTGCAGGTTTTAAAATAAATGCACTTTAATCAAATGTGTCCTCGTTATTTTAGCCAACTTTATTTTGAAAATTGTCCAGAAAATGAGAGTTACCATTGAATACTACTTCTTACTGTTGAGAAAAGGTAACACTGGTTGGTGTTAAGAAGAAAAACTAAACAAAAAACAAACAAACAAACAAAAACATGCTTAAATATAGCTGAAATGAAAGAACAAGTCTAAATTAGCAGAAGAAAGCAGAAAGAACACATATTTGGTGAAATATGTTTAAAAAGGCAGAAATTGGCACAAAAAATTAGGAAATTAGCTTTAAAAAAGGCTGAAATTAGGAAAAAAGTCTGACAAGTAGCTGAAAAAATTAGAAAGAAACTTAAACTGACAGAAAGAAGTGGAAAGAGCTGACGTGAGCTAAAAAGTGTGAAATTGGCTGAAAAGGCAAAAATTAGCATAAAACAGCAAAATAGTAGCTAAATTGCAGAAAATGTTAACTATAGCATAATTAAGCTGAAAGGAACAAGATGAAATGATCAAAAAGCTGTTAATTAGGCTGAAAGTAGCAGAAATTGCCACATAAAACTTGAATTTATCTGAAAACAGCCAAAATTAGCTAGAAAATGCCAAAGTCAGCTGAACAGGTAGAACAAGCTAAAATTAGCAGAAGAAAGCAGAAAGAACATGTTTGCCCAATTAGGCTGAAAGAAGCAGAGGTGAGCAGGAAAAAAATGGAAAATGGAAAAAAAAGCTGATCTTAAAAAGCAGCTGAGAAATAGCTAAAAAGACAGAAAGAAGTTTAAATTACCAGAAGGACGTTGCTGAATTTTGCTGAAAAAAGTTGCAATTAGGGTAAAATAAAAAGTAGAATAAGCTGAAAAAGTTCAAATTAACAACAACAACAACAAAAAAAGCTAAATATGGTCGTAGCTGATGTAGGAGAAAAAGTTGAAACATGCAGAAATAAGCTGAAAGGAGCATAGCAATCTGAAATTAGCAGAAAAAATGAGAAGAAGCACAAAGATGCTGTAGTTAGCAGAAACAATCGAAAAGGAGCACAAAACAGCTGAAAAAAGTTTACATTTACACACGGAAGCTGAACGGAAACAACATATGAAAGGAGCAGTAAAAGATTGTAAAAGATCTAAAGATTTGAAGAATGTAAAATGAGCTCAATTAATTGTCTATAAGGAAAAAAAAAGTGGTAGAAAAGGAAAAATATTCCAAAAAGTTAAAGTTGCACCAAAACCAAAAGTCAAAGCAGGATTGCCCTTAAAGAGCTGAACATTTTGATGTGCTGTATGATTTGTTGAAATATCACAAAAATTTGTGGAAGGAGAAAGATGCTGAAAAACGTATGAAAGAAAAATGGATTACAATACCTGTAGTGTGAATGCTTCATAAACATTCACACCATTATATCCTCATACATGAGCAATGCCTTCAGCTGAGCTTGCAGAATTATGGCTGAACATAGTACTGTAATTAGAAAAACTTTGCCCACTAGTTCATATAAAACCAGACTACTGTACATACATGCATCTGCAAGTGGTTGAGAAAGTTTACTGGGTGGGTTGTGAACCAGGTCAAGTCTAAAACAAATAGCTGATGCAATGAAAAGAAAAAACTGAAACACGCAGGAAAGTGGAGTTCTGGACTGACGACTGCCTTGTCAGCTGCTGTTTTAAGAATTACCTGTCAAAATGCCCAAATTTAGTCGGTGCAGCGCCCCCACAGGCCCAAACTGAGTTACGTAAAGCTACATCATCCACTGTGTGCTCGTTTGGAGAGGATCCATCCTGAGAAGCACATGTGAAACAGTATGTGGGTGAACACACACCCACACGTTTGTTTTTTGTTCATATTTACATCTGACAAATTAAAAATATATATCTAAGTAAATGTAAACTATAAAGTTTATTTAAGAGATGATTGGTGCGTTTCATGAATATGATGGCCTCTGTGTGCTGAAAGGCTTGAATGCATGCACACTGTATGTGGGTGTACGCAAACCGTTGTCCTATACAGTGTTAAATTTAGCAGGCAGAGACACAAAGACTTTCTACTGTAGCACTCAAGGCAGAATGTGTGTGTGTGTGTGTGTGTTTTGTTGTAACACAGAAGGATGAGTTCAGATCTCCATAGATTACTGAACAACCTTTACAGGAGTCGACGTGAGCGTAACAGAGGGAGGCAGCAAGATCAATGAAATATTAATGTGTTTACTGGATAGTTGTCATGACAGTCCACTAATGGTTGAAGGACATTAAAAGTACACGGTGCAGCTGACAGATTCACCCCCGGCGACTGCAGCGACCCCCGCCATCTTCAGAGACCACTCTAATCAGCGTCGCAATCACAGTCACCCGCGCAAATGATCATCATCATTCCGCTCTTCATCACCATTTCCATCCTCGCCGTCGCCGCCTGTTCCGACATTATCGCTTCCATTGTGCAACAGAACCGAGCTGCTGCA
The DNA here is from genome assembly GCA_031763805.1 of Argolebias nigripinnis. NCBI lineage: Eukaryota > Metazoa > Chordata > Actinopteri > Cyprinodontiformes > Rivulidae > Argolebias > Argolebias nigripinnis. The sequence continues at coordinate 8,168 of JARVJN010014030.1, forward strand.
GGAAATTGAAGTTGGCCAGATCAATAAATACAATTTAAAATTAAATTGGCACCCAAGATAAATTGGTAATACGTTTTAAGTGTTTAAAATAAAAAAAAATTACAGTTCTGAGTCAAATCTAATAAAAGTTAAGACCTAGAATACTTTGAAGAAATGCATATCGCCCGCTGCTTTCCATGCCAATGTTTTAGACCACGAACATCTTTGATTGGGAAATGAGGGAATTATATTCTGGGCTAAAACATTGAAAATAATATATTTACAGGTGGTCCCCGACTTACGACATCGACCTACGAAGTTCCGACTTTACGAAATTATCATAATTAATAAAAATATGAAATTTAATGTGGCTTTTTTGTGTTTAAATGTTCTTAATTTCATGTGTACAGCACTTTGTCGCAGCTGTGGAAATGGCTTTAGAAATTATTAAAATGATAATTTTTATTATTTTAAATAGGGATGGGGCCGATCCGATCCAGTATCGGTATCAGTATCCAATACCAGCATAATTTAAGTATCTGATATTGGATCCAACCTGCCAATTTTTCTGATCCAGCTTCAAAGAGCACTTGTGTTCCATCACATTCTGTGACTGCTGTCTTACTCTTAACATTGTGTGAGTTAAAGCCAATGAAGACACTGTTGAGCTTAACAGGAAACTCACAAACTGTAACAGCACACAAGAGGCAAGTCTACCACACACATGTCCTTCTCACTCATGGTTCAGCTGGAAAAACTAAAAAACAGCTAAGCATGATGGGAAAGACAACACAGCCACTCCCCTTAACCACTAAGGAAGTGGATTTTGTTGTCTTTCCCATCATGCTTAGCAGTTTTTTTTTAGTTTGCCAGCTTTAGGTGCATCTGGAAAACTAAATCTCACACAATGTTAAAATGAAAAATTTTCATTATACAGATTCATATACCTGAACAGTATTGGATCGGAAGAGTATCGGTATCGGTCAATACCCAGTTCTTAAATATCTGTATTGGATCGGAAGTGAGAAACGTGGATCGGTGCATCCCTGGTTTAACTTTTAAGTTCAACTTGTCCTGACATAACGACTGCTTTCTTTGTGCACATCAGGTAACGTTTGAAGCTGCTTCCGTAGGACAGAGACGCGCTGGTGTTGCTGCTGAGAAGCTGAAACATTCAACGTCCAGCTGCACTTGTGACAGCCAGAGAGAAAGAGCACGTTGAGGACTTGAACTCCTCTCTTGTCTCTCCCACTTTCTCCTCCTCTCCATCTCTGCAACATGAACTCCCGACAGTCTGTTGCTTAGCAACTGTAAAATAAAGCAGTGGGCTCCGAAGTCGAGCGCGAGAGGAGAGGAAGAGAGCTCACAAGCACTGCGATAGATTTCCCGTTCGCTCGGCTCTTGCGAGCCCCGCGCATCCCTCGGCGCCCATCTGTGATGACTTGTGTGACTTCTGGTTTTCGGACAGCCGGCCAATCGGCTCTGGCTGTGATGCGGGCTCATCGGTTCCCTAGGCTACCTGTGTGATTGACACTCAGCATCCTGCAGCGGAGCGCGAGGCAGCGTATCCCCCGATGCTCCTGCTTCCCCCGAGAGAGAGAGAGTGGAGAAATCTGCGAGAGCAAGTGGGATGCTAATTATTTAAAGTCCTTCGGTCTTTTCCTTCTGCTCTCGTCACTGGAACGATGAACGCTGGAGTGCGGGAAGAAGCTGGCTAGAGGCGGAGGAAAGGACGGATTCCCAAAGAAGAGGGGTTTGCTGGTAAGAGACGCACTTTTCTCTCTGTGTCCTGCCTTCACCGCAGCCACCTGTCCTCCTCACAGAATAATCCAGCAACGGTCTATGTGTGGGGGTGAGACTGTGTCTTGACACCTACTGTACATCACAGACTGTAGTCCAGTCTCAGTCACGCTTATGCTTTAGCTGAGTCAAGAGCTGCTCCCCTATGTGAGAACATAGGAGCCGGAGGGATTTAACTTATCAGTCACCGCAGGGATGCAGTTACAGCTTAGGCCAGGATTTTGCCCACAGTATCTGCATAAGAGGAGGAGTATTAATTACATAACACTTGGTCTATACCTTGTGTCAGGGCTGTGCAGCATTGTGCCGTCGCGTCAGTGGAGGAAAGCTTGCATTGCTTTACACAGATGCTTCAGATTGTTTTGTATGTTGAGGATGCTTTTATGGCATTTCTATTTCTGAGCGCTACATTTTGGAATCATGAAGTTCACGTCACTCCCAAGTGTCTGGCTTGTAGGTGTCGGATCATGTCACCAGGACTTCCTAAACCCTCCATGAGTTGGTTCAGCCTCCCTTTGCCCTCGAGCCTCAGTTTCGCACCCCGGGGACTCGGCTTTCTGCTCGGCTGCTCTTACGCCAGCAGTCGTCTTTCTGAGCACCTGCGGACACCTCGAAAGCTTTTAGAGGAAGTGTGAAAACTTTGAGCAGCAAGAGTTTTTTTTTTTTTTTTTTAGAGTTACATTTGGGGTTCTTTGATTTCTTTTGGGGATTTGTAAGAAAAATATATACATGGTATATTTTGCGTTACCAGAATACACCATGGACAACTGGAGAAATTGTAATTAAAACTTACAGAAAATAAATAATTGAATGAGAACTGATTATCTCTTCGAGTCAACTCAGATGAAGATGTCTGCCACAGATATTCTTAAAAAAAAAGGGCCATAACTCATTTAAAATTAAAGCTTTTGGCCTTAAATTTAGGGTGGTAGTAGCTGAAGGTCATCCCCAACATGCGTTTTAAACAATAACAGATTGCGCAAGATCTTTGTTTACATTTTTTGTTGTTACCAATTGAGAGTCAAACCTGTCTAAATTCGTCAAAGTCAACTTTATTGTCAGAACTGCAATATGTACAGGACATACACAGGA
>JARVJN010014354.1:0-11015 GCA_031763805.1 Argolebias nigripinnis
GTACTCTGCCAAAGTGCGTTCGCATTCTTCGTTCCACCCCGGGTCGTTCTTCTTGGTGCGTTGTGCAAGAGAGCACAGTAGCTGCGTCAGTCGATACGTGCCGTACTGTGTATCCGGCACGTATATTCGTCGCTGTCCGTACAAGGCACGCAACGCCTTGGCTCGTTCGAGCAGCCTCTTTCCGTTATACTTATATCTGTTCCGCTCAGGTATTATATCCCCGTGCGACGGTTTCTTGTCACGCGCCGAGGTAGTTTTCCTTTTAGGCGTCGCTCGCACCGCAGCCATTCTTTTAAGTTTCGCGTATCGTTGGAGACCAACGGACCGCCGCGCAAAGTTGTAATCCCCGTATCGTAGTACGCACCTTTAATAGTGCTGTTCGTATAGGAGTTACGTTACCCGTGTTGTTTATTATACGCGCCACGTGTAACGGGTGATAAAAAGACTGTGTAATCGTAGGAGCGTACCACGCTCCTAGTTAACTTGGCGTATACGTTACCTCTTTCCATATAGTTACCACTTCGAACATAGAATAAAGACTAGGAGCGATATCGGTGATATTATCACCGACGCAACCATAGCGATTATTGCTAAGACGTTACTTTCACGTAAACACGATTCTCGTTCCTCGAGTAAGACATCGTGTCGTAGGCTACACTCGTTCGTCGTTTTCGCATCGTATTCTGCGACGAGCCGTTTTAAATTAAACACGTCTCGTAGTAAAGTTTCACCTTTCGTCCACAATAGAGATACGTCGGACGTCACTTCGTCAAAGGTTCGTACGCTACGAGTGTCTACGTCTGCTGCGAAATAGGGTACCGTAACACGTTGCGGCGACGGTGCTGACAAGAAGTCGCGCGTACTGGTCGTCACGCTTGGTACGACGCGTGTGCGGTATTCGTTCGTGCTCGAATCGTAACACACGGGCCCGAAACAGGCCGTGTCGCATATCACGGGACACAGCGCGCTGAGCGCACGACCCTCTGTCACGTTACACGCGTCCCGTGTTACAACGTCCTTCTCCAGCGCTCCGCACAGGCCACGAGAGTCGCACTGTGGCACCTTGTAGTCCGTCACGGAATCTGTCACCATCTCACGGTTCAACCAACACACTCTCCCCTCGCGGGCGACGTCGAGAAACGCCATGTACCATCTTGACAAGAGTACGGGCTCCCAACGTTGTCGAACGGCCAGAAGCGACGAAGACGACGACGAACCGACGACTACGTGTCTCGGCGTATCCGTGTGATTCGCGAGTTTGAAACCGGGTTCGCAACCTGTCATGTCCATTCGTAACACGCCGTGCGTACACAATCGAATACGTTGTTCGACCGCACGTAACTTATATATAACGTTCGTCCTCGCGTTTGTCCAAGACCGTTCGTTTTGCCTCCACTCGTTTAGGACTCCGTTCAGTTCAGTCAAGCTCGACCAAGAGCGAGTTCGCGCTCTGTCCTTCGTCTCGTAGAACGCTGCGTCGAGTGCGCTCCTGTGCGTTTTCAACACGTCGATCGTTTGGATACTCGAGCTCCTTTCTTTGCCTAACGAACGGAACGAGTCGGATTCCGGGAACCCCAGAGTTAGTTTGCGTGCGATCGCCGCGAAGTCTTCCAGTGTTGTCCGCAGTGACTCCACTGTTTTTTCGTACTCTCGAAACGTCGCGATCGAGCGGTTGTACACTTGACGGTTCGCGTCGGCCTTACATACCAACTCGCAAGTTTTAGCATAGCGATCGAAGCCTTTGCAAGCGTACGTTACACATTTGACGGGCCGGTCGATCGTAGACGTTGTCCATCCGTCACCCGTGTCAAACTTGTATTCTACGTGTAGCGGTGAAGCTTCGTTCACCAAGGTTTTCCATCCACCCGCTTTCAATATCACTCGACGCTCCCGTCCTGTCACAGCACCTCCGATAGCTTGGTGTGAGAATGCGCTATCTGAGGACGTCGCAGCGTTCGCCGCTACCCTCCGCATACGTGCGCATATCCACATCACAAACGCAATTTGACAGAACGCACAAGACCCGATCATTTTATTTTACGATACAGTACGCGACCGCGACATTTCAACGTTACGACGGTACAAACGCACACGAGCAAGCATACGTTGATTAGTAGGCCTAGAATAATTGCGGTCAAACACATACCGCGCGTATACCCCCTCTCACCGCGCATTTGCACGCGCCTGCTGTTAAACGCGTCGATGTCTCCTGCGCGTCTCAGCTCCAGTTCCCAGATCAGATTTTCGATTTCGCGTACGCGTCCGTCGACGTCCGAGACGCATTCCGATCCCGTACGTGTGAGCTCCCACGTATGCGAGCCGTGCGAAGTCGACGCGTTGTGGCAAAAAATCGTTAGCGCACGATCTAAAACCTGGATCGCTCGTCTCGTCACATCCTCCGTAGTACGTGCACTCCGAGACGGCTCGAGAGCGTATCGTCCTTCGAACGAAAACTCCGTGACCGATCCGCACGACCCGAACGAGAACGGCACGCTGCCGCAAGGCAACGCCACCGGAACGATCCCGTACTCCACCGACACGAACAGTTTGACCTCGATGCCCTCGGTCGTCGCGACCGCTTCTACGCTCGCAGCTCTTCCGAGTCCGCCGGTGGGCCAAAAGTCGTCGACGTATTTTCGGAGTCCGGTACACGTTCCGCAGTTCGCGATACACTGCACGAGTTCGGACGCTAACTGCGACGTGTAGGCCGTCAGGCGGTCGTTATCGTCCGTTCGTTCGACGTCGTTCGCGTGTTCCTCCGTTCGAGCGTCTGACAGCGTCCCCTTTAGCCACACGTTCGCAGCGATAACGTCGTCCAATAACAGCACCGCAGAGCTCACGTTAGTTTCAGGCACCAACGTAGTGATGACGGTTACGTGCTTTGCGCGAGACGTGTATTGCACGCACATCTCGTTCGCTTGCGCTTTGTTTAATTGGAGCTGTTGCGGGTCGTTCGATTCCAGCCGGATAGCGTCGCGTGAACGAAAACCCGGCGGCTTCACCTGTACCGTCTCGTAGTTGTTGGGCGCCGAGCGCAACACGCATATCTGCTCCAACGTTCTGTTCACGAAGAGCCTCGCGTCGTAGTCGTCGTCGTCGCTCTCCAGGAGGACGGTGCGCGTGTCTGGCGGGATCGAGTCTACGATCGCGACCGTGTCTATGATTTCCTCGCGTTCCGTTCGCAAAGGCGCTCCCACGTTTATGGCCGAGGCCAATCCGACGCGTAAGTTCTCCAGACCAGGAACCGTGGCGAAACTTTTCGCGCGCGGCGTGTCGTACGTCGTCCTCTGAAAAAACATTCCCGCTTCCAGTTTGTATATCCCGTCCACAAGAGCCTGCGAGTATCCGTCTTGCTCGAACGTTGCGTTTCTGACGTAGCGATAGTGAAGCGTTCTCACTCGATCGGTGGCCGTCTTGACGTCGTTGGCTATTTCTATTAGCGTAGGGGGTCCGGTTCGTTCACCCACGGTGTAGTCCACGTATCCCAGCGAATATCCGACGACTCCCCATTTTGCCATATCGTTTACGATATCGTTCAATTCCTCCCTCGTGTACGCGACGACCGAGTCTCGTCCCTGTGACCACGCGTGTCTGTTTACACGCGTCGGTCGCGACGAACAACCGTGCGCGATCGCGTAGCCCGCCGACGGTACGGACACGATTATGCCGGCGTGATTGTTCGACCTCTTGTGTAACTCTTCGTATATCATCAGACCGAACGGAACGCGTACGTCGACGTCGACGATTTCGTACCGATCGGCGACGAGATAACGCCCGCCTCGCCATATACCTAGGTTCTTGTTACGACACGAACCTTTCACGTTTCGAGTTACCATATCCAAGTCCAGGTACGCGCCGTGTTTCGCTACCAGCTGACCGACTTCGTTTAGTACGCGCTCAGCTCGTTCTCGAGACAGAGACGACGGCACGTTCGACTCGCTACTGGTGGGAGTTAGATCGGCCACGACGACGCTCAGCGAGGACCCAGAGAACCCCGGAACGAACTCTATCCGATCGCCGTACGTTTCATGTAGAACGGAGAGATCTTGAACCGCACCCGAAAGCACGTCTACGTCGAGAACTACGACTTTCGGAAGAGTCACGTTTTCTCTTAGAAGCCACTCGAACAAGGAGACCGTTTGTTCCTCGGTCGACACGTCGCTAGTCGCGAACGTGACCTTGAGGCCTACAACGCCCCAGTTTTGACGTTCCATGCGACGTAGCGTTTCTTTTAGATTGCTGGACGTGAGCGTAAACCGAGACTGGTTCCCGTACAACACGATCGCGTCGGCGCCACTCGAAACGTCCGCCGTCGTTATCTCGATTTCGACCAATATTACATCGCATCGCCTTACGTCTAAGGGAGCGATCGGAGCGTCTGCGTTAGGTCCGTGTCGTATTTCGAAAACGCGTGTGGTCGCGACGCAAAACCGTTTGGTTATGGGTACCACAGTACCGTACAACACGCGTCCGTTCGCGCGACTCGTCGACGCCTTATACGAAACCTCCAACCTCCAGTCGTCGTCGTCGTCGTCGCCGCCGCTTCCGTCTCCCAACAGTTGCGGGTCCGCCTCGAGCACGCACAGCGGAGAGCATAGCCCGTACGGGTTAGCGTAATCCAACACGGCTGCGAAGCAATCGCAACCCGTAGGAATCTCAGATTTCCACTTGCGTTGAACTAGCGGAATCGAAAGCTCCCATTCTTCATCGTCTCCGTCTCCGGTTACAGCTCCGACTCGAACACGCGCGGTGTCAAAATCGAAGGCGGCGGGATGGTTTACGTGTAGCGACACGTTTAACGTGGTCATCAGAAGTTCGTTTTGGACAAACACGTACCACAGAGTTCCGTGTACGATACGAAACCCGCGAGCGTTCCTCACACCGCCTTTGGCATCTGCGTATAGTACGTCGGTCCATAGACCTACTGTAAAGCGAACGGCCCACGATACGTACACGAACCTTTGTATATTATAACCCGACGGAATCACTAATTTTACATTAAGGGTCATTCTAACGTTTCCGTACTCGTCCGTCGACATATCATCGTCGTTTTTTGTTTCTAGTAAGCCTCCGGTCTTCGATATGCGTTCGATACTCAAGGGATGATTCGGTAGGAAAGGCGCGAGCACCACGTTGAACATTTCGGCTGCTTTTTCGTGCTCGTTTATCTCATGCAGTTTCTGGTATAGATACGCAAACATTCCCTCGTTATTCATCTGTGACATCATGTTATACTTTACACAATGGTGTAGGTAGCGCTCCGTATACACCGCCCTGCACAACTTGTCGAAAATGATCCTCGGTATCGTTTTGAGCCACAACAACGATAAATTTTTAAGCGTGCGTATTAACTCGGAGGGTGGATACGCGTACGGTATCGTCGTTGATATTTTATAATCCTCGGGTTTGCCGCATATAGTATCGTGCCAACTCGTAGCGGGTTTGATCACGCTACTACGTTCGTCCTTGGCACACTTGGTATGCTTCACGCACGATTCACCGGTTGTCCACAAACCGGTCACGATAGAACGTTTGACGTGATAGCCGTGGGGACATTGCTCGCCGCACTTTCCTTCGGAGATCAACGGGTAACCGAGCGGACATTGGAACTCACACACCGGATCTGAATTCAGAGTGCAGCTCACTATCACATCGGACGGATCGGGGCAACGTGCATCGCTCTTACACGTTCGCAGGTTTCTTCCGGATCGCGAAGGCTTGGACCTGACGCAAACGCATACCAGCGTAGAATATAACAAGGTTAAGTCGGACCTCATGATCTCACCGCGAATAGCGCGATGTGTACGATTAACCTTATCGGATTAGTACGTTGAAAATTCGGGGTTAACGTACGAACCGCAGCTTCGCGTGAATAGAAAAAAAAAGAAGAATGACAGCTCCGAAAGTGTTGCTGAGTTTATTCGACGGCACGGGAAGCGTATGCGTCCCGTTTAGAGACGCAGGATGGATCGTGAAACGCTTGGACGTCGACGGTAGTCACGGAGCCGACATCGTAGTAAACGTACTAGAATGGGACCCGGTCGTCGATTGGACAGGACCCGCGCCCGACGTTATATTCGCGGGTCCTCCGTGCGAACAGTACAGCACGGCTAGAACGAGAGCGAAAACCAAGAGAAACTTGACGCTAGCGGACGCGTTGGTCGATAAGACTCTTGCGATCATAGATCGTTTCCATTACCTAAATCCAAAGTTGCAGTTTTTCGTGGAGAATCCGGACACGAGCATGTTGTGGAAGCGATGGATTTCGCACAGGTTGTACGAATCGCTGGACAACCACCCCGTCGTAGTGACTTTACGGCTTTCACGTCACGATACGAATGTAAACGATCGCCACAAACAACGACTCGCAACGAAAGCGTTCAGAATATCGTGCGGAGACAAGCACGCGGTCAGACTGGACTACTGTCGATACAAAACGAACTACAGAAAGAGGACCAGAATAATGACAAACAACCCGTTCGAGGGACTGTTGTGCGATAAAAAGTGTGCGCGGTTCGTGAACGGACGCCACGTCGAAGTCGCGCAGAGAGGCCCTCGGTGTAAAGCCAGACGTAACAAAGCCGAAGATCCGAAACTGTGTCACAGCGTAGATCAACTACACGCATATCCGAGCGAACTAGTGCGAGCCATCTTCCTACACGTCGATACGTCTCCCGCTCGTCACAGAGCCGGTTTGCAACCTGTAACGCATTGTCCTTCCTGAGTCGGTTCAGACGCTTCGAACTGTACACCTTTTTCGTTTTCTGCGTTGTAACATTTATGTTTTTTTTTGTCCATTCAATAAAAACTTGACACATGAAAGAGTTTGTACGTGATGTTTATTTATTGTCGTATTCGTAACTTGTACACAAAGCACAGTTGTTCCACAAAACACTTGTATACAGATGTTACCTACACGTTGATACGTGTCCCCGCTCGTCACAGAGCCGGTTTGCAACCTGTAACGCACTGTCCTTCCTGAGTCGGTCCAGACGCTTCGAACTGTATACTTTTTCGTTTCTGCGTTGTAACATTTCTTCTTTTTTTGTACATTCAATAAAAACGTGACACGTGAAAATGTTTGTACGTGCTGTTTATTATTTCTTTTTGTATTCGTAACTTGCTCACAAAGCGCAGTTGTTCCACAAAAACACTTGTATTACAGATCGTCTCGGAAAAACAACGACCGACAGTTCACAAGTCGAACGTATGCTTTTGCGTTGTAAGACACGGACCGTTCCGTTGCTTGTACGCACATCGTCACAGAGCCAGGTTTTGCAACCTGTAACGCACTGTCCTTCTCGAGTCGGTCCAGACGCTTCGAACTGTCCACCTTTTCATTTCTTCGTTGTACTCTTTTTTTTTGGTCCGTTCAATAACAACGCGACACGTGAAAATGTTTGTACGTGATGTTTATTTCTTTTTGTATTCTTAACTTGCACACGAAGCACGGTTGTTCCACAAAAACACTTGTATACAGATGTTTCCTACACGTTGATACATGCCACCCGCTTGTCACAGAGCCGGTTTGCAACCTGTAACGCACTGTCCTACTGGAGTCTGTCCACACGCTTCGAACTGTGCACTTCTTCGTTTCTGCGTTGTACCGTTTTTGTGGGTTTTTTTTTTGGTCCATTCAATAGAAACGTGACACGTACGTGAAAAAGTTTGTACGTGATGCTTGTCTTTATTTTGCAACTTGCACACAACACACAGTTACTCCACAAAACACTTGTATACGGACCGTGTCGGAAACACGATGACCGACAGTTTACAAGTCGAATGTACCCTTTTGTGTTTGGGGCACGGATAAGCGGACCGTTCCGTTGCTTGTACGCACATCGCTCCGGAATTGAGTTTCTTTATCGTTACAGGCACCTTCCATTTGAGCATGAGGCGCTTCGCCTCCTCTTGAACGTAGGCCTCCTCGACCGCAAGTTCTGTAAACTTCGATGCGGAGAAGGCCTCTATCGAACGATCGAAAAAACCTTTGATACCTAGGTGCGTAACATCGTCTGAAATGGGGTTCGCCGACAGGCCGACGGAAAAAGACGTTGGGCAGTCGAATCCGGAATCGCCGTTGCGTTCGCGACCGTTGACGGTTGTCAAATACGTGAACACGTCCCCGTCCTTAGCGCAGTTGGGTAATCTCACACATTTTCTCACCGAGTAAGGAGCCTTATCTATAGCGGATAGTCTATCTCCGGTTGCGCGTCCTCGTTGTAGCCGTAGCCATTTACTACCCGAGCCGCTTCTGCACATGTCCGTACGGAGTTCGCACAGTCCGCACGCGGCTGTTGGATACGAGAGTAACGCGTACCCGAGCGAAACGCGCTGCATCGTTTCGAGCAACGTACGGTACGCTTGTATACCGGCGACGCTGCACATATCCACAGGCAAATACCATAGCAGCCGAAAGCTTAGTTTCGCCGTGACCTTTTGCGATCGCATGTACACGCCGACTTTACCCACGCTTTTCATAAGCTCGGGTGCGGTCGCGAGCTCGATATCGTCTTGCGAGAGGTGCTCGAGGCACACGAGCGACTCGAGCACGACCAACGTCAGGCTCGCGGCGACGGCATTTGCCACACGTATTCTAACACCGCCGGTCGAGCTCGCGTTAAACTTACGAGCGCACGTTTTACAACATTTTAGATCTATGTCTAGATTCAACCGGCTCACGGGTCTACCGGGTAGAAAGACTTCGTTGTAACCGACGGGAACGGCTCGCTCGCTTCGTGACATAGCGTTCATGTGACCGCGCGACGTGACCGTGTACGTGTAAACGCGTCCTCTCGCGGTCGCGTCGCGCTTATCATCCATCAACAAAACCGGATTCACCGAACCCCATCTGTCGCGAGGCGGCAACGTAGGCAAGGACGCGGCGTTACGTTTAACGCAATAGTCGACGAGGTCGTCAAAGCTTATCGTCTTCCCTATTTTTACTCGGTGGCTGAAGGGGAACGCGGTTTCCCTGTCGGTCAACGTACCCGAGTGGTTGTTAAACGCTCGTATAGTCGTCACTACTACGTCGCTCGCGTGCGCTACGACGTGAGAGTCTCCTTCAGAAACACCTTCGTTCTTTTCGTTATCGGGTAACGTGTCCGCCGTGTTCGATCTGCGTTCGAGAGTACGCGACTCTCGGTCTGCTTGCGACGCGAGATCTTTCGACGCCGCTTCGGATCGCGCAGACGGCTCGTCGGAAACCAGCTCCGTGCAGTCGCTCGACTCGACGTCGGAGGTTCGGCTCGTGTTTTCTCCGACTGCCACGGTCGCGAACTCTGTCGAGTTTCCTTCGTAGATCAACAGCGCGCCGTTCCAACGTGAGAATCGCGCACCGTCTTCGCCGATCGCTTTGACTCCGTGTAACTTTTCGTGTTCTTCCACGGCCGCGTCTAATAACCCCCCGGTAGTCACCAAGTCTTCCACCCTCGGAACGTCCGACGTGTCGACGGAGGCGTAGTGTAACGCGAGCGTTCGAGAGAACAAGGGAAAGTGGTGCATTACATCGTAGCCTCTCCTTAGTTGCTCGTTCACGCTCGCCGCGTACGAACGATGCAAAGTCAGCCCGAATACGCTCTCGGCATCGCCGGGTACACGTACGTAGTGTTTAAGCAACGCAGCGCACCGTATTCCTTTCGATGCGCACAGCGCGACTAGATCGTCGTCCGAGCCTACGTCTCGGGTTTCGACGTTTAGACTCACGTCCCGATCCAACGAACGAGGCAGCGCCTCGTCGGGTTTCACGGTACATTCTTTACGCGCGCGTATCCGACAAGGACTCGCCTCGGTTAGGGTCGAGCGTACTACGTACGCGCGGGTTTCGCTTTGCGCCGTCAGACGTACGAGCCGAGAAGTTACGGTTCTCAGGTGTATCACGCCAGGTCTCGAACCCTGCGTGATGAATAAGCACCCGTCGCCGCTGTCATCGCAAAGCGAGTAGGCGAGATGATCTGAGTTGCGTTTCATCGTCGCGAAGCTTTCGCCCTCGCTATCGGTTGCCCTTCACCGGAAAGCTTCACGGTAGCTCTTTTTATACTTTCCATCGCGAAACGCTACCGTGTGTGGAAGTGGGAGTGGAGGGTTTTGCTGTGAATAGGAAAAAAAAACAAAACAAACAAAACGTTGTTCCGAGTAATCGAAAATGCAAAACGTGCAAACGAAACACACCTAAAAAAAACGTATCCGCTACAATGTAACGTGCATAGTACGTAAAGCAGATTTATACTTACGTCGTTGCTGGACGAGAGAAAGTGCGCGTACGAAACCCCCTTGTATCCTGGATCGAACTTGTACACGCGGTTTTCCGGGTTACCCAAGATCTCGACGGGCTTCTCGATTTCGGCGTACGAAGAGAGTCGTTGAAGCTCCTCCATGGCACTTTCCACGCCGAGTCTCAACGTCGTACACATGTGTTTGTTTTGCGCTTGTATCATCACGTTTATGTCCAGGTGAAGCAGCACCGTTGCCAAAAGCACTCTCATCATTAGACTTTTGCCACATTGTCTCGGAGCCAAACAAAGCGTGTACGGATTCGCGTAACGCGCGAACTCCTTCTCCACGTGGTATTCGTAACTTAGGTTAGGACACGCGTGGTCGTAGGTTTCCGAGCCGAGCGGGGCCAAGCACAATTTAGACAGGAGCGCGTGCTTGTGCTCGAACAACGCGTCGCCGAACTGGTTCTGTGTAATTCCGAGTATAACGCCTCGAATCAGCTCCAACTGAAAAGGTTCCATTCTCATGTTTTTCGCTTGGAAGTATTCAAACAACCTATCGATCATACGACCGAATCTGAACATCACGGACCGCGAAGCGTTAGTCTTGGTCGCGTTGCGCGTCTGTAACGTACGCATTTTAGCTTTGGCACCGGCTAGCCCTATACTCTTGATCAGATCGGCTCGGGCGAGGCGATCGGTGGCCAGCCTGTTGTACTCCGCGATCCTGTTTCTTTCCTCTCGCTCGCGAGCTTCGTCTTTGTCTATTTTGGACAGCCTGCCTCGTATACAGTCTACGGC
>JARVJN010016452.1:0-10908 GCA_031763805.1 Argolebias nigripinnis
TTAACAATCTCTTAAATATATACCGAGATCTGGCTGTTTTAACATTTTCTTCCAGACCATTCCACAATCTTATTCCCGGAATTATTGTACTTCAAACTGGTACGAAAGCAAGGTTTCACAAACATTTCTGTCCCTTTAAGAAAATAAACAACATGAACTTTTTCTAAACAGCTTTAGTGTTCGACTTTGTCCACACTCATAAAACACACAATGAAGTACAAAAAAATAAAATAATGAAAGAAAAAAAAAATTCTGGGGGGCCAATCAGATGGCCGGGGGAGCACTGCCCCCCCGGCCCCACCTCTAGCTCTGCCACTGAGACCTATAGGTGCCAAAACTTCTGGTTGTCCTAGTTCTGGGGTTCTGTGTGAAATGAGGGTTAAAAACTACAACACAAACACTAATGTACTAGAAGAAGGTACACTCATAAATGCACCCAACTAGAAACCAATGACAGAGAGATGCAAAACTATAGAAAACACACAGATTCGATACAAACTGAAATTAAACTACCGCTACAGTACATATACAGTATATGGAAGGTGGAAGGTGACAAAATAAAAAAAAATACATGAAATAAATGTTAATTCCAAATAAATACATATATATACCATGAAATAAATTAGGTACAGTACCAATAAATGCCCCATTAACTATAAAAAAACTTGAAAATGCCATTTAATCATTTTAAGTCATTTTAAAAAAGGGGCCCGAAATAAAGTCCAGTTGATCTTGGATTGAACGCCTTTTTGATTTCATTTTTAAAAAGGTACATTTATTTATTTCATGGGACATTCAATTAATTAATTGTGCATATAATAATTTATTGTACATTTAATGATTTAATGTTGTATTCAATAATCAAATAATACATTTCATTATTTAATGGGGCATTTATTTATTTCATGGTGCATTTGTTTATTTAATTGGACATTTACATTTGTTTATTTAATGGGACATTTAATTAATTAATGGTGCGATTAATAATATACTTGCATATTTAATGATTTTATGATATATTCAATAATTAATTGATACATTTAATTATTTAATTATACATTTATATATTTAATGGGACATTTAATAAATTAATGGTGCAATTAATAATATACTTGTATATTTAATGATTTTATGATATATTCAATAATTATTTGATACATTAATTATTTAATGGGGGCATTTATTGGTACATTTATTTATTTCATGGTACATTTGTTTATTTAATGAGACATTTAAGTAATTAATTGTGCATTCAATAATTTATTGTATATTTTAAGATTTTATGTTGTACTGTATTCAATAATAAAATGATTCATTTAATTATTTAATGGGGCATTTATTGGTATATTTATTTATTTCATGGTGCATTTATTTATTTAATTGGACATTTACATATATTTATTTAATGGGACATTTAATTAATTAATGGTGCAAATAATAATATACTTGTATATTTAATGATTTTATGATATATTCAATAATTAATTGATACATTTAATTATTTAATGGGGCATTTATTGGTACATTTATTTTATTTCATGGTACATTAGTTTATTTAACGAGACATTTAAGTAATTAATTGTGCATTCAATAATTTATTGTATATTTAAAGATTTTATGTTGTATTCAACAATAAAATGATACATTTAATTATTTAATGGGGCATTTATTGGTACATTTATTTATTTCATGGTGCATTAATTTATTTAATTGGACATTTACATATATTTATTCAATGGGCCATTTAATTAATTAATGGTGCAAATAATAATATACTTGTATAATGATTTTATGCTATATTCAATAATTAATTGATACATTCAATTATTTAATGGGGATATATTGGTACATTTATTTATTTCATGGTACCTTTGTTTATTTAATGATACATTTAAGTAATTTTTTGTGCATTCAATAATTTATTGTATATTTAAATATTTTATGTTGTATTCAATAATGATACATTTAATTATTTAATGGGGCATTTATTGGTACATTTATTTACTTCATGGTGCATTTATTTATTTAATTGGACATTTACATTTACTGTATTTATTTAATGGGATATTTAATTAATTAACTGTGCAATTAATAATAATCTTGTATATTTAATGATTTTATTATATATTCAATAATTAATTTATACATTTAGTTATTTAATGGGGCATTTATTGGTACATTTATTTATTTCACGGTACATTTGTTTATTTAATGAGACATTTAAGTAATTAATTGTGCATTTAATAATTTAATTGTATATTTAATTTTTTAATGTTGTTTTCAGTAATTAAGTTATACATTTAATTATTTAATGGGGTATTTATTGGTACATTTATTTATTTCATGGTACATTTATTTATTTAATAAGACATTTAAGTAATTAATTGTGCATGTAATAAATAAATTGTATATTTAATGATTTAATGTTGTATTCAATAATTATATATTTAATTATTTAATGGTGTATTTATTGGCACATTTCTTTCTTTCATGGTACATTTATTTATTCAATTGTACATTTACTGTACATTTATTAATTTAATGGGACATTTAATCCTGGCAAGAACCAATGCAGACATGTTCCTGTTTTTAGTTTTTCTACACCACCTTATAATCCAGCTGTTTTTTTCCCAATGCTTTTTCCTTTAGACTGTCCTTCTTGTTGCCATTTTATTTTATTTTAAATTGTTAAAAAAATTTAATTGTATGCCTCTTTTATGATTGTCAATGTTGTCGTTGTTGTCATCATTCTTTGTTAAAATCAGGTCTGTCTTGTAAATGTGTCCCAGAGGCTCAATGGGATTAACCTGTAGAAAAGTTGAATGAAGAAAATAATTTAATTAATTGTGCATTTAATAACTTAATTGTATATTTAATGATTTAATGATGTATTCAGTAATTTATATATTTAATTATTTAATGGGGCATTTATTGGTACATTTATTTATTTAATTGGACATTTAATTAATTAGTTGTGTATTTAATAATTTAATTGTATATTTAATAATTTCATATTTTCAACAATTAAATGATACATTTATTTATTTAATTGGACATTTACATTTATTTCATGATGTCCATACACTCGTGCTTAAAATGGTTGCAAAGTGAATATAAGCAGCACCACAAAACGACCGCTCTCCAAGGAGACATTTATGGAAACAGACAGTGGTCAGGTCGCAGAGGTTACGTCTACACCTTACTGCTCAGGAAAGTGGGTCGGCCTCGGACGTCTGAGCTTCACAAAGTAAAACTTATCCCTCAACTCCACCGTCACCGGCTCCAGAACATCTGGATATTAAATCTGTGTTTGGGTTTCAAAAGGTCGGTAACCTCTACTTTACCTGTTTTTCCAGTGTTGTGAGCTCCCAAAACAAGGAGTTTTACCGGAACCATGTTTGTACTGAGGTCACTATTTGCCCACGGTCTGCCCACGTACAAAAATGTCCTGCCGGAGAGAAATTTATTACACACAAATCCCAAGTCACACAGCTAACAGCGTTGCTGCAGACGCAAAGCTTTGTTGAGAGAAGACTGACCTTAAGGAAGGAAAACGATCCAGAGCTCTGGAGGAGTGAAACCATCAACCGCACTGAACAGAGACGTCCACTGTCCTGTCCTCCTGACTCTCTCTGCTTGTGTTTGGTTAGAGGAGCTCTCTTTCTTTGGCAGCAGCAAATGAGAAGACCCCCCTTCGCCTGGAGGAGTCCAGACACAAATATTTTTTACGGCTTCATTCAAGAAAGGTTTAGACCTTGTCAGTGACTTGGGATCATCTCATTGTTTTAGATAATAAAATACAATAAATGCACTCTGGGATGAGGAATTACTAAGGTTTTGATCCTCAAAACAACAAGAAAAGCCTTGCACGGAGTTCCTCAGGGCTCAATTATAGGTCCTCTTATTTTTCCTCTTTTTGCTCCCCCCTTGGCTCTATTTTCTGGAAGCGTGACTTTCCACTGCTATGCTGATGACAGTCCGATATATCTGCCTTCAAATTAAAAGGATGTCCTGTCTGTCAGACCCTTACTTGACTCGCATGTTCACACTTGGTTATCTCTGAGTTTTAATTAAAAAACCAAAGCGATGTTTTTTGGTCATGCTACAGCTTCTGCCTTTATATTGGTTCCCTTGTTCAGAACATCAAACCAACGGTCACAAATTTAGGGGTTCAAATTGATATTCTTAAATTCAACAGTCAGAAAGTTCGATGTTAAATCAAATTTCTTTAATTTGACAAAGCTGGCCAAGATAGCAAATTCCTTTGCAGCACTGTTCGAAACGTGGTCCATGCCTTGTTACAACTTGGTTGGACTAACGCTCAGGATCAGGGGGTCTGTCATCGCCCAATTACAGATGGTGCAAAATGCAGTCTTTTAACTGGCACGAAAAAAAGTTTAATCATATTACACCCGTTTTCAAATCTCTACACTGGATTCCAATCCATTTTGAAATAATTTTGTTTTTAAATCTTTATATGGTCTCTTTCTTCAACTCCTTCATCGATGCCAAGGACAGACACATCATTAGAATCTGTACTGGAAACAAAAAGCCGCAGTCAGGATTGACATTAAACTAACCGATAGGAATATCGTTCAGAGAGAAGCTAGACAGGGCTGTGTACGGTCACCAGATTTCTTCAATCTCTAAAGTGAAAATTTCCGCACAATCGTAGATCTGGACGGTGTGAAAGTTGGCGGGGTCAACATTAACCGTTATCGATATGCAGACGACACAGTGCTTTTAGCAACAACAAAACCTGCAGACTTTCCTAGGCAAACTCATGCAATTCAGAAATGGGGCTATCGGTTAATAAGGCAAAGACTAAAGCAATGGAGATCAGGAAGACTACAGATAAGACACGATGACGCTTAAAACTTAGCAGTGACGATTTTTTTAAAAAGCGGAATGTTTAAATTACTTAGGCAGCTTGATCACATCTGATGCAAAATGTAAGACTGAAATTCAAGAAAGAACTGCTGTTGCAAAAAAGAAAATTCGAGATACGTGTTCAA
Source organism: Argolebias nigripinnis (assembly GCA_031763805.1). Classification (NCBI taxonomy): domain Eukaryota; kingdom Metazoa; phylum Chordata; class Actinopteri; order Cyprinodontiformes; family Rivulidae; genus Argolebias; species Argolebias nigripinnis. The sequence goes on from JARVJN010016452.1 coordinate 5,016, forward strand.
TTTTTAGGAACAGAAACCTATCCATGAAACTTTCTCAAGCTGCGTAAGTGCTACATGTGGTCCATCACGACCTATGAATGTGAGACATGAACTCTCTCTGATGGTCTCATAAAGACAGATGCTGCTGAAATGTAGTTTCTGAGAAGGGTTCCAAGAATCTCATACTTCACCAACACAAGATTGTAGAAGAGTTAACGTAAAACGAGAACTAGTATTAGTTATCCCAGAAAGGCTATTCCACTTTCTTGGGCACATCATTGTAATGGGGTTCATCGAATGTTTGGTTTTATCAGAATCAGCTTGCACTGAAGTACAGCGAGATTATATTCCCGCTCCTTATTCTTTAGATAGAAAAGGGGAAAGACCATGAGGATAGAATAGTGGTATTAAAAAAAAGATCTCTTCACACCTTGTCCTATCAGAACACGATTCAAGACGTCAAAAAACAGCAGCGCATTTATAGACGCGTGCATTTGACAAGACGGTGAGATTTGTCTGTAAAGCACTTCCAGATAGCACCATAGTCCTGATAAGACGTTGGTGTCTGCTGGTATAGCTCTGACAAGCGTTCACAGAAGTTCTCAGGGAGGGGGGGTGCACGGGGATGAGATGTCGATAGAGCAGAGCCCTCAAGGCCGAACGGGGGAGCCAGATTCAGATAAGCCACAATTGTTTATTTTTGTGCAGGCAGACTGATTTTTCTTGTCAGTCTCGAGCCCTGCTGGTACCTTCCATGAACCAAAATGGCCAGATGTGGGCTTTCCACTAGTCTATGCTTATTAATCATCCCCAAGATCGGTACCAACATGCTGGCGAGTTCCAAGAGCTCGTAAATCAGCGGAGTCTGAGAGCTCAAAGCACAAATTAATCCTTTGCATAAGGTCAGCAGCTTTGCCATGGCCGAAATTGCTGGCGCCATCTTCCTTAATAGCCGATATCACAGGTATCCGACTGTGCCAAAAAAGCAGAAACCCTGCTATCATAAATCCAGCGTCCTCTTGAGACATCGCAAAGGCACATCAGATCCATGACGTATCCTGCCGTCTGCGTCTCAGCGGGGCATGAGGGTTCTCCAGGACACAGTCGCTTGGTTGAATTTTCTAATTTATCAATTGCGTTGAAAGTCCCGCTGACCAAATCCATGACAGCAGTTCATGATTCGGAAGATGTGTAAATAGAAGCTCTGATGCGCAGGACAGAGAGCAAAAAAGCAGGAGGGAGGCAGGAGATTGAAGAAAAACGCATCCGTGTTGCTCAAGAGCGAGTGGGGGATAAAAACCAAGAAGCAGGTTAAGGTAGATTTGAGAGAAAACGGACAAGAGGAAGACGATGAGCAAAACATTTACGGATTTAAAATTCTGTGTACGCAAGCTAACACTTACAAACTGGACAAGAGATCGTCATTGATGGGCGCTCATGACCACCGGTATGTGAACACATATGGCGCTTGGCAAGCAAGTTGCTACGTACCTGCATACCTTCCCGCCTGCTGATCAGTTGCTCCTGACTGGATTTAAAACTAGGTGTGAGCTCAGAGGGGGCGGGGCTTTTGGGGCCAACATTGCGGAACAGCCTTTACGTTTTGTGTATACACAATGGTATTGTTTTTGCACTGTTAGTGTATTCTTAGTTTAGTGTAGTTCTTAGTTCATATCTAAGATATTATTACTGTTTTTCTTTACAATTTATACTTTTGTTGGATGTAACTGGGACCCTGTGTACACAATTACATGGTGGAACGGCAAATTGACTTTACACATGGCATCCTCCTTAGCTGCTTATAGATCTTTTTAGTCTCTAGAGGTTTTGCATGGTTTTATTCCATTTTGTATTCTTTTTATCGTTTATTTCTAGTGGTTTTGAATTAGTTGTGCATTAGTTTTGTTGTAGTGCACCCACCATGATGCATATCAAACCCCGGCCACGGCACACCTTGGGGTGTCTATGAGTGCACATCTATTTCCCCAGCTCCCCGGGCACTTTAAAGGCTGCTCACTGCACCACCTGGTGGTGGTTGGGTTAAATGCAGAGACGAATTTCGTCTGGGTATGGGAAACATACACAGATGACAAAAAGTGGACATTTATTATTTATTATTATTAAGTTTTAAAGAGCTTTTTTAATAAATTGGCTTTGCCATCAGGTGGCGCCATTTTCCTCAACAATGTTAGCTTTTAAAGCCATTTTTTGCTTACCGGTAATAAACTACAAAAATAAACTGTGAGTTTAAAGCTAAACCTTTAGTAAACGTGAACTGATCTTAAAATTCAATGAATGAAAGAAAAAAAAACAAAGTAGATTCGTGTGAAAGTTGTGCTCCTCCGTTCTTATTTTAATAAGATTTAATTTGCACAACAAACAGAATCTTTACAATCAAACTGTAAATTACATAAAAACTAATGTAATTAACACCAGCTCAAGCAAAGTAAAGACCTTTAAATTTTTATTTATATTTCTCAGCAACGTTCAGCAAAGTACCGAGAACCATTTTAAAGTATACAACAGGAAAACTTTTAAATTATTGAGTTGGTGTTTGGGGACAGGAGCGAGGGGTCTAGCAGATGGACGGCTCGTCGACGGCGGCGGCGCCCTCCGTCAGCGCCTTCACGCACTTGGCCATGGTCTGGGAGGCCCGGCTGATAGAGTCTGGACAGAACAAACACGTTTCAGAGGAGCGCCGCGTGGTTTGGTTCTGCCGAAGTTTGAAAGAATTACCAGTCATGTAGAAGTCCTTCGCGACGAGCTGAGGGGGCACCAGAGGAGCCGATATGAGGTTCTGGTTCACGGTCTGGAAAGAGAGGGAACGGTTAAGACCGGAGATCCCGGTGAAGCTTTAGAAGAGGAAACTGACGGTGCGCACCGAAGCGAGTTCATTGGCCTGTTTGAAGTAGTTCGACTCCTCCACATCGTTGTAACGAACCAGGTTGGGGGAGACCTCTGCGAGTCGGATTCGGACCTCGTCCAGAGTGTTTTACGGCAGCGTCACACCGGCCAACTGCAACAAAAAGGTACAACTCTGAACCTTCTTCTGACTCCACGACCCGTAACGTTTTGTTCTTCTGGTCGATTTGTGTCGCACCTCGGATACGGCTCTGATGATCTTCCAGTCCTCCCTGGCCAGCCCAGGAGGAGTGACGGCTACCCTGGTGTGCTGGCTCCGCCCCTCCGTGTTCACATACGTGCCGTTCTTCTCCGTGTATGCAGCACCAGGTAGGATGATGTCTGCCATCAGTGCCCCTACGTCACCGTGATGACCTGAACACAGGTGTCCAGTAATGACCACCTGTATGGGACAGGTGTGTGTGTGTGTGTGTTGGGTCAAAGTGTGTACTTGTGTGAGTACCCTGGTAGATGACGAGGCAGTCTTTGGGCAGGTCGGCTCTGGTGATGCAGCCGGCGTCGGCTCCCAGCAGGAACAGGACTTTGGGCAGGTTCTTCCGGATGAGGTCCACTCCGGCCTTGTAGCCCAGATCCAGCGCAGCCACTTGACTGGCCACTCTGAAACGGGAGTGGAAACTTTATCTGTAGGAGCCTCACTATGAGACTAACTCTCAGACGTCTGTGAGGGGTTTGACTGCAGCTTGTTTTACACAAACACCGACTTCCATACGTAATTTTAAAAAATGCACGACAAGTAAAGAAAAAAAAATACTATTAAACAAAGCCCAACAATTAGCATAGAAGCTAACTTAACATTGGAAACGTCAAGGATGAAAAAAACATAAAAACACAACGTTAACGCAACGTTTTTACTGCGGGGAGCTACAGAAAAAGAAAGACGAGGCAGTAAAAGAAAGCAAGAAAGAGAGAAGGCAAGACTGCAAGAAAGAAAAAAGAAAGAAAGAAAAAGAGAAGGCAATAATGCAAGAAAGAAGGCAAGATAAAAGGCAAGAAAAAAGAAGGCAAGAAAGAAAGAATGCAATAAAGAAAAAAGGCAAGAAAAAGAGAAGGCAAGAATGCAAGAAAGAAGGCAAGATAAAAGGCAAGAAAGAAAAAAGAAGGCAAGCAAGAGAGAAGGCAAGAATGCAAGAAAGAAAAAAGAAGGCAAGAAAAAGAGAAGGCAAGAATGCAAGAAAAAAGGCAAGAAAGAAAAAAGGCAAGAAAGAAAAAAGGCAAGAAAGAAAGAAGGCAAGATAAAAGGCAAGAAAGAAAAAAGAAGGCAAGAAAAAGAGAAGGCAAGAATGCAAGAAAGAAAAAAGAAGGCAAGAAACAAGGCAAGAAAGAAACAAGGCAAGATAAAAGGCAAGAAAGAAGGTAAGAAAGAAGAAAAAAGGCAAGACGGCAAGAAAGAAAGCAGGCAAGAAGAAAAGAAAATCTTGACTTGAAGTCAAGAAAGAAGGCAAGGCAAAAAAAAAAAAAAGCAAAAAGGCAAGAAATAAAGACAGAAAGAATGTAAGACAATAAGCTAAGAAAGAAAGAAAGAAAGAAAGAAAAAAGGCAAGACAAAAAAGGCAAGGCAAGAAAGAAGGCAAGAAAGCACGAGAGCAAGCACGAAAGAGAGAAAAAGTTTTCATTGTCCCCAAACAATGACAAACTGAGTTCTCTGACTTTAACCCTGGAAAGCTATGAAAGCACTCGGGGAAGCTTACAGCACCTGGTGGTCTACCATCCAAGTACTAACCAGGCCCGACCCTGTTCAGCTTCTGATACCAGACGAGAACAGGTGAGTTCAGGACGGTACAAGCTCTACTAGAACAAACGGCGCCGCAACACGTTCGTTCAAGTGGCACCACAGACCGAACCAGACCCTAGAAATAAGAGCATCTCTACGTTCTTCAACAAACGGAGCCAGATATTTGCTGGTCTGTACCTGTGAAGGACATTGAGGACCTTCCACCCATCCTCCACTCCACTGCTGGTTCTGGCATTCTGTGCGATGGTGGAGATGGCGCTCAAGATGGCCGCTCCGTCTTCTCTCTGCAGTGCGCCGCTGCCGACGACCACTACCGGGCGCTTCGCTGCGGCGAGAACCTGCAGGAAGGCAAAGGAACGGACATGTTCAGGCAACGTGTGGTGGGAGTCCACCTTACAGCGGGTGAGTCTGAGTGCAACACCTGGCAGAAGGGGTGCGAGCCGTTCGCCAGCTCTCTGAGCACCGACGTCTCCTCTCCCAGGTGGTCATACGTGTACGTCAGGTCCACTCCGTGACCCACCAAGGCCACGCGGAGCTCGTTGTGGAGCCAGCTGAGAGACAGGCGTAGAATCAGACTGATAAAACGAACCGGACCCAGTGGTGGCGAAAGTACTCAAACACTGTACTTACAGACAAAAATGTACTCTAGTAAAAAGTAGACGTACCATATTAATGTTTTTACTTAAGTAAAAGTAAATAAGTACTTGCTTTTAAACATACTTAAAGTATTAAAGTAAAAGTACTTGCTGAATGTATTACCTAATGCAATGGTCTTCAATATCAAGTGTGTGTACTGTATGTATATTTTCTGTAATACATTAATAGTGTTTTAATGAACAATGCTGCAGATAATACATGTTTCATACATACACATTTCAGTGATGACATGCAGAGTTAAATGACATTAAGCAAAATAGGAATGAGGAATGATTATACTTTGAAAGTTTTTATTTAACACAAACCAATGTGTACCGTAATTTTAACTGCAGTAAAAACACTCAAGTAAAAGTTGTCTGTCTGAAAGAAGAGCATTAGATCAAACAAAGGAACATCTGATCATTTCAACTCCAGTTTGTCTTCAACTCTAGTTAAAAAATGTCTAGTCAACCTCGTAATGGGTCAATGGTGAACAATATTTTAACTTCCCGACACCATTTTCAAAACGTAGACCCGAGTGTCGAGCCATCTCTTGTCTCCTAACATCCATGAACTGACACATTTTAATATTGCAGCAAGAATTTATTGTTCAAGTTCAGAAGA
>JARVJN010016557.1:0-10903 GCA_031763805.1 Argolebias nigripinnis
GGAAAAGCTGTTGGACTCACCTGTTCAGGTAGACGAGGAGCTGCAGACTTGATGCTGTTCACTGGTTTTCTTCATTTCTTCATTATTTTTCTGTCTCTGCTCAGCTGGTGTCAGGTTGGTGGGAGAGGCCAGTCGCTGTGCTGGGACTCTGGAGATGTTTTACCAGAAACACTGGAGACCAGTGAATGACTTTAGTGACTATTGGAACAATAACTCAGCTGCTCCAGTGTGTTCTCTGCTGGGTTGTGGTTCTGTTGTGTCAACAAGAAAATTAAAGAAATCTCTAGTCAGACCTGTGTGGTGGATCAGGCCTGACTGTTTGGAAAGAAAATCTGCACCGAGAGATTGTTTATGTTTGCCTTATCTTGAATGGAGACGTCAATCTGACGAATTCCTTGAAGTGATCTGCTCAGGTAAAACTGAACTCTAACATGTTTAATAACTTTGTAAATGTTCCTCCATCACGTTTCAAATGTTTAAACAGTTTCCTTAAAACAGAACTTGTGAACCTTTAGATGAATGTGAACTTAAAAACTGGAGTAATTACCACCTGTAAGTCTTCTGTCCCTCTCTGCTGTGCTTTAGCTTTGACTCTAAAGGCCCACCCAGAGGAAGCTGTCATGTTTATACATGCTAGTTGCCATGGCAACTTATCTGAGCTCACCGTCAGAGTTGCTGCTGAACTCAGGACATCTTTTCACTGTTTTACAATAAATATTGATCTATTTTTAAATGTTTGTTTCCTCCAGATTTGTTGGTTGATCCACATATCTTCCTGTCTTCCACTGACGGGGTCTCCAAAGCCATAAAACAGGGGTCTGAGGTTCCCATACGCTCAGATTTCAGCATCAGGTGCTCCATCAAACCTCAGTACCAAAATGGTTCCTTCCAGCTCCTCTTCAACACCTCCAACTCAGCACAGAACTACACCCTGCCAGCTGTCAATCACTCCGCCCACTTCCTGTTCTCTGCTGCAGACCACACCCACCAAGGAACCTACAGCTGTGCTTATCACGTCTACGTTTTCTCCCATAACTTCTCCTCTAGGAGCCAGCCGCTCAGCCTCACCATCTCAGGTAACTTCATGGAGTCCAGGAGGAAAACGGTCCGATTCAACTGACTCATCAGAAATTATTAATTTAGAATTAAAACTTAATTTTATATCTTTAACTAATTTAGCTGCAACCTGATGAGGGATGTGTTGAATTCAGTTTCAGGATATTTGACTGCTTTGATCATCAGACTAGTTGTGGTCCTGCTGGGTTTGATGGGATCCATCCTTGTCCTCTACTTCTACTTCAAGGTACTTTATGTATCATGCATGATATATTCAGTTAGAAATGTTCTTGCAGTAATTATAAAACCTGATGTTCTTTCAGACCAGCAGCAGCCAGAAGTCAGGACCAGAGAAAAAGCATCATGTTGATGGTTCCAGAGCTGAAGGAGAGGAGGAGACTGCAGTCTTCAGGGATGAGTAGAGCAGGATCTTCACATTCAGATGAAGAAACAGTGACACGTTTCAAACAGCTGTTCCCTCCACATGGAGACATGACAGACCCTGATGTCATCTAGACCAGCACATTACAGAGTGTTGTGCTTCCAGGTGGAAGAAAGTTCTCAGATTTCACCTTGTTCCTGGGATCAGAGAGAAACAATCCTCAGTGTGGATTCTTTTATTGTGTCTTTCTGTTTCTGATGCTGCTTTTTGTTTGTGCCATGAACTTTTCCACACATGCTGTTGTGTGATGATTTATAGATTTGAGAGTCAGCTAACATCAAATCAAAGCAACAGTTGAAGTTGGAGCTAAACTGAAATGTAGACTTTCTGCTGCATCAATCTGGTGTATATGTACTAAACTATGAATAAAAAGAAGACATTTGCCATCCATCCATTATCTTTACCCAATTCTTCTTTTTTGATTCACAGCCATCACTGTTCGAGAGGCGGGGTACACCCTGGACAACTCAAAAGTCCAACTCAGTGCCACATTCTTAAAACTCAATAAGTCACTTAAAATTAAATTGCACATGAAAAATCAAAATCTGAAGAGACTTCATTTAGAAGTTAAACCAGACCTGATAAACTCTGGCCAGACATTAAATACAGCTGAAAATCTGACAATCCGTGTTGGGGAAATTTTGGTCAAAGTTGATGGATGTTTTTAACTACTATGGCGGAGAATGTTAACTCTGCACATGAATCATATGTTTGGGTTAACAGAGAGGGCTTGATGAGGAGCTGAGTGAGGCTGCAGGCATGCAGCTGTCACTCCAACGACACCTCCAGTGCACGTTACATACGGGAATGTCTCCAGACAGCTCTACAGAGCACGCACAAAACTGCTGTGTTGGAACTCCACATACATTTTAGACATCATTAATAATAAAAAGCTTACAATAAAAAATAATAATACAACAAGAGAAAAGTTTGTTGTGTATTATTCACATTACATCACATATCAAAAACAATGGCGCTAAATTGTCAAAAAAAAATCAGTCAAAATGTTGAAAAGGCAGTCCAAGTTACTTCTCCCCCAACCCCCCACCCTGCCCCACTGACCCACCTGCTATTGACATTCCAACATCAATGTTCAGCCATTCAGGAGCCAGTGAGGCCCACGATTCTAAAGGGCTACACTCATATTCATAGAATCTGGGGTTACGATATGTAACCAATGTTCTATTTCATATGAGCTATGCCCTTTAGAAAGCTGTCACTTATTGGATAAAGGGCGGAGCAGAATATGGTCCATGCCTCACTGGGTCCAGACACCAGTATGAAACACTTGCTCATACCATTTACAGCAATATACATCCTTCCTCGTGCGTAAATACGCACGCCATGCGTCATGGCGCATTAGAGAAGGGCACTTGGTGGACTGAGAAAAGTGGACCTGCAGGTCTGCGTTGCAGCCTAACAGGCATAATCCAGCTGTTGAAGCAGCATAAAAAATATATGTTTATTATTATTTTTATTTTGTATTTTATTTGTTGTGCTTAGTTTACAATGTGATTGTGCAACAGTGCCAGAGATTAGAACAGACTCTGGCGGGCGAACCAGCAAACTGAGGCACATAACTGTTACTGAAAAACTATGAACAGAACAGATCAGAAAAACTTTATTAAACAACAATCAGAAACAAGTAGTGGAAAAACAGACGTTGCGAATGAAGTAATGCGGCTGTGTCTGCCACATAAAATGTGAACGTATGAACAGGGCACAGTAAATGAGCCGTGGCCTCTTCCTTCGACGCGTGCAAGGGAAGATGAAACCCATGTAGCGTGATTGTCCTTGATTTAAAGAACTATTTATGCATTTTGGCATGTATGTGGGATTAGGCCTTAAAGTGGCAGAGCTTCCATCAGGTTTAATTTTCAAACATGAAGGAGCAACAGAGAACGTGCGTAAATAACTCACTTTCTTAGCAGACGTGAGAGCCAACAACAGTGCAGTTTTAAGAGATAGGAACTTCATTGGCACTTCACTTAAAGGCTCAAAAGGAGCTTTGAGTAACGCGTGTAAAACTGACGCCAGATCCCACAGAGGAGCAAGGGGGCGTGTCAAAAGCGTTTTATCAGAGAGTGATTAAAAAGCGTCCTGTCACCAAACCCCTCGTGACACAAAGAAATAGCTGCAGCGTAAACTTTAATGGTGCTGAAGACTAGATTCCTGTCCATCAGCAGCTGCAGAAATGACTGTACACAGCCAATCTCACACGATGAAGCATCAACATCTCTTTCAGTGCACCAGCGCTGAAAAGCTGGCCATTTAGATGCATAAAGTGTCATTGTAAATGCAGCTCGTGCATCTTGGATAGTTTGGACAACATCTGGAGCAAGGCCCAAGTGTGCTAAACAGTTCTGTTCAACATCCAAGCCCAAAGGGACTGGCCTATCTCCGGATAGTGCATGATCGTCCCTCCTGATTGGAGGAGCGTGTCCCTACTCCACGGAAGCTGCAGTGGCTGGTCCATCACAGCCGCTGCAGGTCCGGGAACCATAGAAGGTTTCTGCGCTCTGGAGCTATGAGGATGACTGACAGTTTCTCCCTCTGGACTCGCTCCAGGATGCGTGGAATAAGAGGGACTGGAGGAAAAGCGTTTAACAGCTTCTTTGGTCACAAGCTGTGCGCAAAAGCATCCACTCCCAGGGGAGGATTGTCTCGTGGGCTCAATGAGAACCACAGTGGGTACTGTGCATTCTCTCGGGATGCAAACAGATCCACTGCCGCACGGCAGAATCTGGTCCAGATCTGAGCTATTACGTCGGAATGGTGAGCCCAATCTCCATGACGTGGACCGTCCCTCAACATGATGTCTGCCCCCTTGTTCAGAACACCGGGAATGTACACTGCTCTCAGGGAGAGTAGGTGCCGGTGTACCCAGAGCAGATGCTGCCTCACCACGCACAGCAGCTGGGCTGATTGAACACCGCCTTGGCGACTTATGTATGACGCCACCACCTTTTTGTCGGTGTGTATCAGTACATGCCGATTTTGAAGCAGAGGGGCAAAATGTTGCACAACTTTGAACACTGTCAGTAGTTCTAACATGTTTATATGGAGGCGAGTGTGATCTGGCCACCTCGCTCCAACTGTCTGAGACAGACACGTGCCACACCAGCCCATCAGAGAAGCATCCGTGAACACAGGGACGTGTGACGTAGGTTTGGACATGGAGACTCCCTCTGCCAGCCTGAGGGAGTTCCCTCAGTGACGTAGATCAGTTCCCACGGAGGGGGGGACCACAATCATCCACCTCTTCTGACACACAGGATCTATGCGTAGGCGGGCAAACTAACGCTGGAGAGATCTCATATGAAGTAGACTGAGATCCACGATAACATGGGTGGCCGCCATCATGCCGAGGAGACGCATGATGGATGCCACCGTTACCACCCTTCCGGGTCTGACGCAGGTCAGCTGAGCTGTCAAGTCGAGGGCTCTCTGCTCTGACAGACGAGCTCTCATTGTACACAAATTCAGTTCCACTCCCAGATAAACTGTAATCTGAGAGGGGAGGGCTGAACTCTTCTCCTAGTTCACAGAAAACCCCAGGATTAGCAGATGTTCTGCTAGAGCCCTGGTCAGGATCGCGGCTTCCTCTCCGGACTTGCTCAGCAGCAGCAGCAGATCATCCAGATAAAATAATATTCTCATCCCTCCTTTGTGTAACGGCTGAATGGCAGTCTCCACGCACTTCGAGAATGTCCTGGGAGTGAGGGAATAGCCAAAAGGAAGCCTGTTGTACTTGAACTGGGACATTTGGAAGGAAAAATCCAGGAACTTCCTGTGTTTTGGGATGATGGGAATGTGCCAATAAGCGTCTCGCAGGTCAAGGGATGTGAACCAATCGTTCTGATGGATTTTTCTTAACAGCTGTTTTATTGTCAGCATGTGAAACCCCCTCTCCACAATCGATCTGTTGAAAATGGACAAATCGAGGATTGGCCGCAACACCCCTTTTTTTTTGGTACGAGAAAATAACGGGAGTAAAAACCTGTGTTTTCCTCCCTATCTGGCACCCTGGAGACCACTCCTTTCGTAAGCAACTCCTGGATTTCTGACAGGAGGGAGGAGCTTTGCTCTGGGCATGACAGCACTGTCTCCAAAATCCCTCTAAATGGAGGTGGTTTTGTTGCAAATTGTAGCGCATAGCCTTTGCCTATGAGCGCGTCCATCCATTTGTCGAGTACACACATTTTCTGCCATCGTGCATGCCGCTCGGAGAGCGGTCATGCGTGCTCGTGACACGCCATGCATATCATGGACGTCAACCACTCCAAAGCCCCTTCCTCTATCACATGAGTGACACACGGGGGGCATGCCCAGAAAGGGCTGGGTGGCCGCCTCCGTGCTGCATTCCGTCTGTGGGTCCTCAGCGAAAGAAAGCACATTTTGAGGTGAGGCTTTGTTTTCATCGCACGCGGCACTCCACTTAAGTGGAGTCTCGCGCTATGCTGCCGCATCTGCACTGCGTTCTGTCTGTGGGTCCGTAACGAAAGTAAACTAACGCTGAGGCAAGGTGTTGTTTTTGCTGCACACGGCACACCACTTAAGTGGTGGCTCGTGTTGCGTGACCACCTCTGCGCTACGTTCCATCTGCGGGTCCGTAGCGAAGGTAAACAAATGCTGAGGCAAGGCATTGTTTTTGTTGCACGTGGTACGCCGCTTAAGCAGTGGCCCGCGTTCATTCTGTGTGACACGTCTCTTTGTGCTGTGTTCAGAGCTGCATCGAGCCTGCTCGAGCTGCAGATAGGTGGCGTCACTTATTTATGTGAAGCGCTGAATCAACAGAGGCTGTAATGAGAGGTGATTAACCCTGCTGGGCAACCTTGGAGCTGAACCAGTGGGATGTAGCTCTGTTTGAGGCAGAGAGCGGGTTTTTTTTACCCGGCTCATCCTGTGTAGCACAAGGTTCATCAGGCGTGAAGCAGAAGTGCTTTGTGACGTTGCTCAAGCTATGACATCTAGTAAACAGTTGGTTATCAGAGACCAGCCTGTCATTTGTGGGAAGTGTGTGTGTCAGAGCTGCTGAGGGGCCAGTCGGTCCAACAGACAGGCTCAAAGCAGGTGAGGAACTTTCCTTTGAGAGATGTGGGTGTTTTATTTCAAAACAATTAACAACATCACACACACTTCCCACAACGAGTCATTTCTTATGCTGTCATCTATGCAGTGGGCCCTGCTGGTGCTGTTACTGGCCGTTCCAGGGCTATGCCTGTGGGTGGCTTTTCGGAAAGCATTGGACAGCACCTGGATGACGAGGCAGGATGACGAGACACTTAATCTTTCTTCTTTGATCTGTCGAGCAGAGCTGTGAGAGTTGTCCCAAAAAGTGCCTCAGGCATCATCGGACCTTCGAGCAGATCTTTTTGAAGTCTGTCAGGCAAGGATGGGGTGTGTTGGAGCCACGTTGTGTGCTGGATCATGGTCATCCAGGCAGCAGTTCATGACAAGCAGACCTTGGATGCAGCACAGAGGTTGAGGATCCCGGGGGAGGAGTCGGGACGGACAAGCCTTTCGTGTCTGCCGCTTCCTGGATGATGGTGGGCAGTTCTTGAAGAAGGGTGCCCAAGGCTGGGAGTGTGGTGGCCGCTGACCTCGGGGAAAGGAAGGGCACAAAGCATATGCTCTGACACTCCTCGTCCAACATCATGTTCTCGAGGAGGGATGGCGCAGCGTTTCAGATGCTACCTCCATCCCCGCAGTCAGGTGAGCCATTCGGCTCAACCCCCACATTAAAATGGGTGATGGTTTGGTGTAGCGGCGTCTCGTCCTGTATCTTCCACTCGTCGTTTCCGATAGCCTTGAACAAGGCTAACCGACACTCCCTCTCTCTGGTGGGCAGGATGCAGCAAATGCCACAAGGGTTGTCGAGTTCAGTGTGCTGGGAGCCCAGGCACCCCTCGCAGATCTGGTGCAATTCGAATCTCCGGATGAGGGCGACCTTGCATGCTGGACAGGTTCTGGCCATATTCTTTGGTTTTTCTTCTTTTTGAGTATTTCTTCTGTCGACGGCTGAATGATAAAAGGAGACGGTTGCTTCTGTGTCAGTAGAAAATATAGACATGGGGCGGGCCCACAAAGCAGGTGGGCATGGACTAAAGGTTTTCAGTGGATGCTGGCATGCAAGGGGATTATCCAATAAGCAAAAGCTGTCTAAAGGGCGTAGCTAATATGAAATAGAACTTACAAGCAGGGTCAGGCAGGCAAAAACAGGATGGGTTCAGAGTTGGACAGATTCTCAAAACGGGAACAGAGGAGGACTGTGTTGTCTGAGGAAAACAGAACAATGATCGGACGAGGAGTGGATGAGAGAAATACTTTTTATAAGACAGAGGGAGAGTGAGTAATGAGAGCACCTGGACAGTTACCTGATGAGACAGGTGTGAATGATTAAGACTGAAGACAAGAGGCAGTCTGAGTGGGAAGTGACAGAAAACAGGATGGTGCACAGGAACAGAAATCATACAAAGAGCAGAATAAAAGTATAAAGGGCAGAATGAAATAAACACAAAGCAGACAAGGGGAAAACACAGGAATACTAGACAGCTAGGTGATAGACTTGGACATAAACCCCCTTTGAAGTCACAGCTCCTGATGCCCCCTAGGACCACAACACAAAAAACACAGAACGGGTTGGAGGATGAGGGGAAAACAAGGATGGAGGGCATGAACAAAATCTAGAGACCAGAGTTTGGGTGGATGGCCCTGGGACCGTCCAGAGCAGGACCAGAGTTTGGGTGGATGGCCCTGGGACTGTCCAGAGCGAGACCAGAGTTCGGGTGGATGGCCCTTGGACCGCCCAGAGCAGGACCAAAGTCCTGCTCTAGGTTGATACCCACTGAGCAAGATGGTGGAATTCAGGCCCGGTGACCGTCCAGAGAAGGACCAGAGTTCAGGTAAGGATGGAATGGGGTCAATGATGGTGGTGCTGGCAGCTGCTGGGCCAGAGATGTTGGTGCTAGCATCTGCGAGGTCAGACGGGACGTGGGCAACTGCGAGGTCAGATGGGACGTGGGTAGTTACAGGGTCAGATGGGACGTGGGCAGCTACGCAATCAGACGGAACATGGGCAGCTGCAGTGCCAGACCGTGGTTCTTTACTACGGTGCTAGACTGGGGTTCAGCAGCCGGGAGATCAGGCCTAGGTTCAGCAGCTGGGAGGTCGGGCCTGGGTTCTGCGGCTGATGAGTTAGGTTCTGCCGCCGATGAGTGGGGTTCTGCAACCGATGAGTGGGGTTCTATAGCCGATGAGTCGGGTTCTGCGACCGATGAATCGGGTTCTGCAGCCGATGAGTCGGGCTCTGCAGCCGATGGGTTGGGTTCTGCAGGCGGCGTGTTGGGCAAGGGTTCTGCAGGCAGCATGTCCGGCATGGGGTCTGCAGGTAGCGGGTCTGGCGTGGGGTCTGCAGGCAGCAGGTCTGGCGTGGGGTCTGCAGGCAGCGGGTCCGGTATGGGGTCTGAAGATGGCGGGTCTGGCATGGGATCTACAGGCGGTGATACCAGAAGAGCCGGAGCGGGCTGCGAGACCAGGAGAACCGGAGCAGGTTGTGAGACCAGGAGAACTGGAGCAGGCAGTGGACCAGAGGAGCCAGATCAGGTGGTGAGACCAGACGATCTGGATCAGGCGATGGGACTAGGAGAGCTGTATCAGGTGATGTGACCAGGAGAGCTAGATCAGGCGATGGGACCAGAGGAGCCGGATCAGGCGGTGAGAGCAGACAAGCTGGATCAGGTGATGGAACCAGGAGAGCCAAATCAGGCGATGGGACCAGAGGAGCTGGATTAGATGGTGAGACCAGAGGCTCTACGGCTGGACGAACCCCTTGAACTGAGTTGGGGGCTTCAGGAGCAGAGCTGGCTGATTTGGACAGAGAGAGGGCTTGGGTCCCATGTCGACCTCTTTTTCTGTGGTGGCAAGGAGCTAAGTAGGCAGGTGGGTCACTGTTGATACCCACTGAGCAAGATGGTGGAATGCTCCTCACTACACCCAGTGAGCAACATGGGGCTGAGTCAGTAGGCAGGACCATGCTTTCTGACTCGGGGAGGTTGCTGGGATGACCATGGGGTGGATCCGAAAGCGCTTGGATACAGGCACGTAGAGCTTGTCTTTCTGCCCAAGCTTTGTTGAAAAGTTCAATCATCCCCGGTGCCTCAGCCAGAACAGGAAAACAAAGGAACATTTCCACCAAATCCTGAAAAATTCTCCATCTCCTCCAAGAAGGAGAGGGTGTAGTCAATGAGTCAGAATAATCGTTCAAAGCCTTGCAGAGCTTGGAATAATCTTCCGGGGGAGCTCTGCAAGGAATGAGCTTCTTGTTAGGTCTGGGTCGAATCTGGTCATTCTTTCACAATCCTCTGGTTTTAGACCCATGAGAAGGCAGGCAGCGAAGCAAGAGTTTTAAATTTAAAATAATGAATTTTAAACAACAAAAACAAAAAGGTCGTGGAGGCAGAAAAACTTACAAGCAGGGTCAGGCAGACAAAAACAGGATGGGTTCAGAGTTGGACAGATTCTCAAAACAGGAACAGAGGAGGACCGTGTTGTCTAAACAAAACAGAACAATGACCGGACAAGGAGTGGATGAGAGAAAGGCTTTTTATAAGACAGAGGGAGAGTGATTAATGAGAGCACCTGGACAGGTAGCTGATGAGACAGGTGTGAATGATTAAGACTGAAGACGAGAGGCAGCCTGAGTGGGAAGTGACAGAAAACAGGATGGTACACAGGAACAGAAATCACACAAAGAGCAGAATAAAAGGATAAAGGGCAGAATGAAATAAACACGAAGCAAAAAGGAAAACACAGAAATACTAGCCAGCTAGGAGACAGACAGGTTTAGCCTTCGTTCAAGGTATTTCTCCTGTTTGTTGGGAACTACAGCGGCTTTTCGCCCCTCTTCCAACTTAAAACATTTGACTACTGTGTTTGTGATTCAACACTGGTGGTGAGTAGTCTTCTTTCTTAATTTTACCTTGGCTAGCGGCGTTGTCCACTTTGTGGAAATGGCTACCGTGTGTTTAAGTTTCAACAAGTGAGTAGTTTACTTCTGTTTGCCTTGGTTAACAGCACTGTCCGCTTTATAGAGATGGCTAACATGTGTTTAAGTCTCAACATGTGAGTAGACTTTTTTATTTCTTTTTTTTTTTTAAATAAAAGCAACATAAATATCCACAAAAAGAGCACAAGGCAAACACACCCCACTGCCGTCTGCAATCCTGCAAAGTACATGACAGAACACAGCAACAAAACATATATGCATAAAATACACATAATATTCATGACTTTGCAGTAGATTACTATAAATATGTACACTAGGGTTGTACATCTCTGTGTGACAGACGATTCGATTCACATCTAGATACAAAGGTTACGATTCGATTCAAAAACGATTTATTT